>VZQC01014318.1:29266-50977 GCA_009823505.1 Rhizomys pruinosus | reverse complement strand
GGGGGGGGGGGCTTGTATGTTCAATCTAGTTGATCAAATGAGTGTCCAGACTATATTGCTGTAGTTTCACCATTCACCCCAATTGCAGCCCTTACATCCACGCCCCCTCTTCCACAGATTGTTCCCTAGGCTTAGAAAAGGGGCACAGGTGGATGAGAAGCGAAACAGTCTACTTGGCTATTGGCTGTCTCCTTGGAGGAATAACCCACGGCTGATGCTACAAGCTTACATCCTCTACAGGTTAGGAGATGTTATAAGCCACAGTAAGACCCTGTCATATTTAACAGGAAAAAGAAATGTAATTCATGGATTAACATACCATCCAAACATATGTGTCTATACCAAAGTATCCTACCATAACTATTAGTGCTGTTTAAATACCTATGTATCTAATTGCTTGTGCTTCATTAGTAGGATTGAAAGGTTATTCCTGGACAAACTGTCAGCCCATGAAAGGAAACAGCCAGAATTGACCGGAGTCCAAGACAACAGCTCCAGAGAAAGTAGACTGTTTTGCTTCACAGGTAGCATTTTTAAGTAGGTTCTGGGATTCAAACCCAGGTCCTCATGCTTGTGCTGAGCCATCTCCCCAGTTAACAATTCCCCCACCCCACACCATTTATTAATTCAACTTGCTTTCTGTTAACAGCATTAAAATTTTGATGCTCCTTCCAAGGCTCAGGGAACAGTAAGGAAGAGGGAGTTGGATGATTTTCAAAGCTGGAGGATAGAGAAGAGCACTGTGAAACACTGTCTTCTGGCTATGGCATGACCATTGTAATCATGAACACACCAAAGCCGTGGCTGCCTGCTCAAAACCTTTGAGATACATGACAATGGGCTGGGGGACGCCTCCAGAAGATACAGGTTAGTGGGAAAGATCTTGCTCTTAGGTAGGTGAGATTCACAGGTATTCATTATTTCATTTTTAATAATGTGGTTCTTGTGTTGAGTAATATTCCAGGTTTGGTAGAGAGACACCTTTAGATGGATTTGAGGTGAAACAGTGTTGAGTAATGTTGGCCACTTGCAGCAGGGAAGCTGGGACAGGAAAACCAAAAGCAACACCCAATTAACAGTCTTTCAAAAACAACTTATCTGGGCCAGCTAGGTGGCTCAGCAGGTGAAGGCACTGGCTGCCAAGCCTGATGGCCTGAGTGAAATCCCTAGCAGAGAACAGATTCCTGCAAGTTCTCTCAGCCTCCAGATGAATGCCATAGCACATGTGCGTCCACATGCACAAACACAAGCAAGCAGTCCCTCAATCCATGTAATAAACACAACTTCCCTGCGAGGTATGATCAACATGGTCAAAGTGAGCCATTGGGCTGGAGAGATGGATCAACATGGTCAAAGTGAACCATTGGGCTGGAGAGATGGCTCAGCAGTTAAGGGCACCTGCTGCTCCTGCAGAGGACCCAGGTTCAGTTCCCAGCACTCACATGACAGCTTAGAACCATCCATTACTCTAGTTCAGGGGATCCCTCATCTTCTGGCCCACGGGCACTGCATACATGTTGTGCATAAACATATATGCAGGCAAAACCCTCGTACACATTAAAATAAAGTGTTATAAAAAGTTCCAGCCATGTGTGATGGGCCTGAGAGGCAAAATATCCTGTCCTAAATTGGGTTTCTCTTTTGTGTACTTGGAACGGCTCTTCGGGCACCAGTAGGAAGCAGTTGCACTGTGGAGATACAGATGAGTGGGAGGGCATAACCAATAACAGGCTGAGGCTGAAGAACCAGTCATTTATTGAGGGTGTGTATAAGAAAACTGGAGATGGGGCTGAGGAGACGGCTCAGCAGTGAAGAGCACTTGCCGCTCTTGCAGAGGACTCTGGTTTGGTTCCCAGCACCCACTTCAGGGCCCCCCCCCCATAACTCCAGAGGGACACCCGCACATAAACTTAAAAAAAAAATTGGCGAGTGTGGTGGCACACACCTTTGATCCCAGCACTGGGGTGAGCCACAGGAAGGTGAATCTCTGAGACCAAGGCCAGCGTGGTCTAGACTGGGTGGGTCTATGGGAGACCCTGTTTTTTGAAAAAAAAATAGAAAAAAAAAAAAAACGTAGAGAAAGAATTGTAGTAGCTTTTGAGCCGGGTTCCAATCCCAGAATGCCTTTGGCAGCTATCAACCATGTGTAACACCAGTTCCAGGGGATCTGATGCTCTCCTCTATGGTCTGTAGTTATTTCACATCCCTCGTGCCCTTACATACATGCAGACATAACACTCACACAAAAATAAATAAATGAATAAATAAGTAAATAAAGACATGAAGGTAGAAGGGCAAGTATTTGGGAAGCGGAAGGGAACTAATAGCAATAGGAGGGGACAAAAAAGTAAAGGGGTTGAATATGGTCAAAATGCATTACATTCATGAATGAAAAAGCCATAATGAAACCCAGTGTTATGTATAATTGATGTATGCTAAGAAAAATATTCTTTTTTTTTTTGTCTTTTCGAGACAGGGTCTCCCTGTAGTCCCAGCTGTCCTGCAACTCTCTCTGTAGAACAGGCTGGCCTTGAACTCAAAAAGATCCGCCTTCCTCTGCCTCCCGAGTGCTAGGATTAAAGGCGTATGCCACCATGCCCGGCAAGAAAAATATTCTTAAATCTGCCACTTTGCTTTCAGTTGCCATAACTGAAATTTTAGCCCAGCTGACTTTAATAAAGGGGAGTGTGTTCTTTTTGTATGAGTTCAAGAGAGACTGGAGCAGTTCACCAGAGTCAGAAAAATCCAGATTCTATCCATCGTTCTGGTCTACAACCCTCAGAACATTGTTTAGCAACGCTCATAGTCACAAGGCGGCTGTAGTAGTTCAGTCCTTGCATCCAAACTTGGTATATTCAATGGGAAGAAAGGAAGGCCTGTCTTCCTGTGTGTTCATTTTTATCATTCAGGAAACCTTTTTCAGAATCTCCCCAGTATATCTCTTCCCGCATCTCAGTGGCCTGGATTTCATCACGCCTAACTAAACCAGTCACTTTCAAGGGGATGAAATAGCCATAACTGACTTATTCAGAGAAGTACAGGAGGTTATAGTGACTCTAAAAATGGTGATCCTATCCACAAAGAGGATGGGCAGATGGCTACTGAGTTGGTAAGCAATCCAGGCTGCTATAGCCCTTAGTGAATAAACCACCCCTTCCTCACATGGAAATCTGATTACAGCTTTCTCACTGGAAGGTCTAGTTGAGGATATCATTGTGGCGTGCAGAGTAGGAGGAGGGGGTAAGGACCTGAAAAATCTCCCAACAATAAATCTATCAGCAAGACTGGAAATTCCTTATGGAGAAATACTTTACCTTCTTACCCCATGCATCTTTGGAAAATGCAAGTATTCCATCTCAAAATGGAAGCTTCAGTGATACGATAGTTCTCCTTGGGCGTTGCTAATAGGAAAGAGGCACAAGGGCATCTTCAGGGCAGTATTACTTTCCTACAGATGCTATAACAAATGAGCACAGACTTGATGCCTTAAGATAATACACACTTGCTAAGAACCGTCTGTAACTCCAATTCCAGGAGAACTCCAGTTCCAGGGGAATCCGAGACCCTCTTCTGACCTCCGCGGCATTGCACGACACGGGTGCACAGACCTGCATGCAGACAGTACATNAAAAAGTTCCAGCCATGTGTGATGGGCCTGAGAGGCAAAATATCCTGTCCTAAATTGGGTTTCTCTTTTGTGTACTTGGAACGGCTCTTCGGGCACCAGTAGGAAGCAGTTGCACTGTGGAGATACAGATGAGTGGGAGGGCATAACCAATAACAGGCTGAGGCTGAAGAACCAGTCATTTATTGAGGGTGTGTATAAGAAAACTGGAGATGGGGCTGAGGAGACGGCTCAGCAGTGAAGAGCACTTGCCGCTCTTGCAGAGGACTCTGGTTTGGTTCCTAGCACCCACTTCAGGCTCACACCCCCACCCCCACCCCCGACCCCGTTACTCCAGACAGGGACATCCACACATAAACTTAAAAAAAAAAATTGGCGAGTGTGGTGGCACACACCTTTGATCCCAGCACTGGGGTGAGCCACAGGCAGGTGAATCTCTCTGTGAGACCAAGGCCAGCCTAGTCTAGACTGAGTGGGGCCATGGGAGACCCTGTGTTTAATTTTTTTAATTTATTTTTTATATGTATGAGTGTACTGTCTGCAAGTAGGTTTGTGCACTCTTGTCGTGCAATGCTGCGCAGGTCAGAAGAGGGTGTCGGATTCCCCTGGAACTGGAGTTAAAGACGGTTCTTAGCCACCATGTGGGTGCTCGGAATTGAATCCAGGTCCTCTGCAAGAGCAGTCAGCGCTCTTAACCACTGAGCCATCTCTGCAGCCTGAGACCCTGTTTTTAAAAATAAAATAAAAAAGAAAACAGTAGAGAAAGAAATGTACTTGCTTTTGAGCATACCCCACCTGCTACAGTACTGCATCCTGTATAGATGTTTTTAGTTATCAAAGAAGATAGGGTAGGCTAAGCACTATTACCGAGTAGCTATGAGATGTAGACAGGGATGAAATGAGAACACTTTGGAGAGCTTTTTTTTTTAATTCCTAGTTCCAGGAGTTTGTAGAAGTTATTAAGTGGCCAAGTATTAAAAGCATAAACCAAGGGCTTAAGGAGAATGGGTGGTATGGAAAGTCCAAATGCAAGCTATGGATGGTGACAATCGTTTTTTTTTTTTTGGGGGGGGTCTTATGACAGGTTAGTTTATAGATAATGACAGACTAGTTTTTCTTTGTTTTGTCTTTTTGAGATGGAGTCTCCCAGTAGCCCTAGCTGGCTTGGAACTCACTATGTGGAGCAGTCTGGCCTAGAACTCACAGAGATCTGCCTGCCCCTGTCTCCAAAGCGCTGGGATTTAGGTGTGTGCCACCAGGCCAGGCTCTTGAGAGGCAAGGATTTTTCTTTTTGTTTTTTTAAAGAAATTAGTTCATTAGTTTTTTTACTTTAATTTACTTTTTATCTGTATGAATGTACTGTCTGCATGTAGGGTTGTGCACCCGTGTCGGGCAATGCCGCAGAGGTCAGAAGAGGGTGTTGGATTCCCCTGGAACTGGAGTTAAAGACGGTTCTCAGCTGCCATATGGGTGCTGGGGATTGAACCCTGGTCCTCTGCAAGAGCAGTCAGAGCTCTTAATTGCTAGGCCATCTCTCCAGCCCTGAGGCAAGGGGTTTTTGTTGTTGTTCTTTGTTTTTTCTTTTTTACCTGTAGCTGGTGGTTCAAAGAACCGCCCGTGATGGGCAGGCGGCCCCAGTTATACACAAGCACTATACTGTAGCGCTGGTTCTTAACCCCCGGCGTCATCACCAAAGGCGCAGCATGGGCCCAAATGCAGCGCGTTGACAGGCAAGCTTTTAAAAAAAGTTTCAGAGGCTGAGATGGTTCTGGGCTTTTCGGCTGCATCTTTGGGAAATGAACCTTGCCTGGTCTCCACTATAAGACAATTCAGGGCCATCTAAAAGAGTAAGGGGTGCTGGGTAGTTAGAGACAGTACAAAGGATGCATCATAAGGAGGAATAGCTTTTCAATATGTCATATTGCAATTAGGTTGAGCACTGATCTCAAAAAATATCACATTGAAGCCCCAAGATTATTCCTCACCATGTTCTTCCTAGAATTATCTGGGCAACGAGAAATAAATGGGACCAGATAATAGAAACTCAGAGTAAGCGGATGGCGATAAATCTTGCTAAGGTATACTGATGCTTGCTTGGACCAGGAAACCGAGAAGCCTTGAACCCACGAGCAAACAGCAAAGTAGACCTGGACGTTAGGTGGGCTAGAACTTGTAGTTAACACCTTACCATTTGTTGTTCAGATCAGTCTTTAATTTTTTTTTTTTGTATTTTTTGAGACAGGGTCTCCCTTTAGTTCCAGCTGACCTGGAGGTCTCTCTGTAGACGAAGTCGGCCTTGAATTCACAGAGATCCGCCTGCCTGGCCTGTACCACTACACCCGTCCTAAGACAGTTTTTATCCTTCATGTGGGTTTTGGAAATCGAACCTGTACAGCAGTCAGTACTCTTAATCCCTGAGCCATATCTCCAGCCCTCAGATCAGTCTTTACACCCACCAAATTGATATTATCACCTCTTTCTGCCTCTACATTTATTTCTTGTCTCTTGGAAAGGCCAACCGTCACCCTTCCCTCATAGTCTGTAAGACTTCCCTCCCCCATTGACACACAACAAAATTTTCCAGCAAGGAAGTAAGTACTTGCTTGCCCTAGAAGCAGCAACACCCCCATTTCATTCCATACCAGTCACAGCTTCTTAAAGCTCAACCCCCATCTGCACCCCTCTGCCTTCCTGAGAATATGAGCCTGGATTTGCAAGAGTTGCTTATTTGTGTTTCCTGATGGTCTCCAGGCCATGGCCTGTGGCCTCGCCCCTGGAGGACCAAGGATGGCCTTTGAACTTGCAGGTGGAAGTGGAGCAACGCTGACTTTCTGCATCTGCACCTGTACCTCCTAGCATCACACTGCGCTCTCCCCAGTAGGGACTGCGAGTAGCCACACCCTTTGGCTTTCTCTCTGGGGTTCCTTGCAGTGCAAATACCTCCTGCTGTTAGGGCTGGGGTGATCTCTAGAGTAGGAGATTAAATGGGGCTGGATGACACATGGCCAGAGAGAAAAAAGGACCCAAGGAGGGCAGGTGATGAGCGCATCTGAGAGCATATGGGGCAGAACACTTACTAAAGGTAATCTGATCACCAGAGAGGAGGAGTACAGGCCCCCAAAAGCGAGGGTGCGTCATTCTCTGCTATTTCCACACTCCGGAGAAGAATCAAGAGTCGCTCGACAAAACGTTTAGAGAATAGGATATCAGAGGTAAGAAGCTTGAGAGAATCCCGCAGCAAGAGCACTTCTGAACGGTCGAACAATTCTATCCTGCGCATAAACTCCTAATAGGTTCCGATTGCAAGCATGCAGAGAGGTGAGTAAGCATCAGCTTCCTTGAACTCCGGCTGCACGCAAAAGCCTTCTAGCTGGTCCGACCCATCCATTACTCCTGCTGCGCATGAACTCTCTCAATGATATGTCCTCCGAGCTTGCAGAAGCAGCAGAGGGGAATCGCGGAGGGTTAGAAAACCCTGTCTGGGCTTCCTCCGCATGATCCCTCTTCACTCAGCTTTCCTGATTGCAGAGAAGCAATCCCTTCCCTGTTCGTCAACCTTCTCCCACACCCCACATTGATCACATTGGCTTGTGTCCTTTTGATCCCCCCTAAACAACTGCACCCCAGGAGTTCTGAAAGGGAAATAACGGAGGGTGGGATGTCCAGAAGGAATTTGAGAACGGAACAAAAGCAAGGATGCTGGGGATAGAATGGTGCCCCAAAATAGCAGTTTAAATGAGGAAGGGACAATCTAGTCTCGCTGGGGGATGGGAGAGCATAGGCCAACTAGCAACAGAACGGGTTTTGGACGGGAATAAAAGAAGAAAGAAAGAAAAAGCAAAAATGGAAGTGGAAGGGGTGAGAGTGAAGAACAATCCCAAGAAAGCAACAGGTGGGAAGACAGGCAGACAGGGAGCGGGCTGTGGAAAGCACTGAACCGTGGCACAAAGTTCAACCTTTTGTTTCTACTGTATACGTGTTGAAAGCAATACTTTGATGACAAAAAAATTCCATCATAAAATGGAGCAATAGGGAGAGGGGGACAGGCTTCCAGGTGTCAGATTTTCCTGGCCAGCCACTATGACAAGATGCCGAGGAGGGACTGGGGGGAGGGAACATGGAGCTGAAGCAGAGGAGAGGCTACGCAGCTCCCCGGCACCATTTCTTCATTAAACCCCTTCCCTTTCCAGGTCTTCCCTGCCCACCTATGTCCCCTAAAACCCAGACATCCAACCTGCCTATTACCATTCCGTCTCAAAAGGCTGAGCGCCAACAAGTGCCTGAGCTCCACCCCTCGGGATGATTGTTCCTTACTCTCTCACCACGAGATGGTCCTGGATGGAGCAGGGGCAGGGACAGTTCCACACCAACATCACTGCAAGTTTCCCAAGCTGGAGATCCTGACGTCCTCACAACCCCAATCCCTGCACCTCCTTTCCCCAGCTTCCCAGTGCTAGAAGGCCCTCAGGCTCTTCCATTGCCCCCCCCACCTCTGGTTCTCCTCATCCTCTCATCCACCCCTGCTTGCCCAGTCTGCACACCTCTTTCCTCTGGCTAGCAGAACTCCTAGGATGCTATAAACAGAATAACACCCCAAATGAGCAGCTGAAAATGAGGAAGGGGAAGCCCATTTTTACTGGAGGATGTGGGGTACTAAGACCAACTAAGCAACAGAATGGCTTTTTGAGGGAAGGTGACTTGTTCCCTTGAGCTCACAGAGAATTATTCTGGGGGGAGAAAAGCGGAGGACCTTCAATGGCTGCTCAGTCTAAATGGAGAAAAACTGAGAACCCTTTGCTCCCAGCTGCCCAGACCAACTCCAAACCCTCACCTAGCCTCCAGGATAGACCATCAAGTTCACTCTAACTTTGTAGGACACCAGGATCACCAGAAGCTCTTAGTCCATTCCAGGCCGAAGGCTAGAAGTTGTAGCATTCATTTTTGTGTTAGGGGTATAATCTACTTTCGTTCCCCCAATGCCTTCACCACGCCCTATTGCCTTTGTCTTCTCCCAAAAGATCTTCCAAGCTCTAATCTCTCCTTCCCCTTGGGAAAGCAACTGCTAAAGCCACTCAATTTTTCTTCCTAAAATTCTGTTTGACATGTTATCCTCTTCTGTTCAAGAGCCTACTTTATTGGCCGTTCCACTCTCACTTTCTAGCCTCATCTACCTTCTCTAGCTTTTCTGCCCTCGTCCTCAGATACCTATGGTGTGAGGCCCTGCTTCCATCTTCAATGACATCTTTCCTTTTCTTTTTAAAAAAAAAAAATGCAAACAAAACAAAACAGACCAAACCGCAAGTAACCAACCACGTGTCTAGTCCACTTTAATGGGATTCTTAGGAAGACAATATATGTAAGACCTTTGTGAAGTTGGTCTTGTTTGTTTTGTTTTTGTTTTTTTTTTTTTTTTTTTGAGACAAGGTCTTGGTCTCAAACTTACAATCCTTTCTCAATGTTGACCCCTGAGTGCCAGGATTATAAGCATTGCACCTCCAGCTGGCTGAACAGTAAAATTTATTATGGCAAAATATTTTTGCTTTCTGCATTTTCCTTTCTCATTACCTAAGACCAAAGCTTACTGTTCGCTCCATAGGAATTGATTTAGCTTGAAGCTGGCTCTAAGGCTCAGGAGGGTGCACGGTCTCAAGAACCTCATGGAATATCTAAAGAGAAATGACATGTATAGCTCTAAAGAGTGGGACAGGGATTTCCCAGCACATGGTCTTCCTGTAAGTCACGTCCCTTCCCTCTAATTCTCCAGAGTGTCCTTCCCTTTCTATACTTCAACCCTTACCTTGACCTTCCTCATTTCTAGATTCTCCCCACTTCCTTCATCTTTTCCCAAGTCCATCCTCTTCCTCTTGGTCTTTTTTTCCCATCATCCCACCCCTTAGGTCTTTCCCTAGACCCAAAACCAGCTTACATATACTCCTGAGTGAACGCAGTCTTCGTGTACTTGTCTAGTGAATACAGAAAAACATCTGTAGTCTGGTCAACTGAAAAAGCCAAGAAAAATGCATGACTGTAATCAGCCAGCCATCGTCATGACCCTATCTCTCTGTCCTCTGATATGATATTGCATATAGGTACCTTATACATGATACAGTAAGAGGTGCTCATACATGTTGGAGGAGAGGCCATGATGAATACAGCTGAGGAAGAAGTAGGGGTGAGTTTTAGGAGCTGTTGTCTAGGGGCCAGGTTCAAGGCAATAAGAAACCCACCTGCAATCTTGATTCTTTTGAGGACCTTGCTGCTACAGTTGTTGATAGAAACATGGACAGAAATAGATTCTCCATGGTAATGGACCTGAAGCAGAAGGACCTGACTAGGTAGGTTGGAGGGAGGCTGCCCACACCCAGATCTAGAATTTCTCTTTCCTTAAAACTGTGGCTGCCCTCACTCCCATGTCTGCCTATCTAAGAAATCAGCCCGTCGTGTGGTGGTGCCCGCCTTTATCCTAGCACTTGGGGAGGCAGAGGCCAGCCAGATCTCGAGTTCAAGGCCAGCCTGGCCTACGACTGAGTTCCAGGACAGCTGGGGCCTTTACAGCCCCCCCCCCCCCCTGGGAAACCCTGTCTCAGAAAAGACAAACTAAATAACTAATAAATCAGTAAAGAAAGGGTACCAGAGGGGTTGAGGTAGAGGATAGGATGTGTGGGGAGAGGGATGTCACCATCTTCCCTGTCCATCCAGGCCTGGAGTCTTAGGGGCTGAGATGACAGAAGCATCTGATGGTCTTGGCCTAGGTTCCTGAGCCTGATTCCATGGCGGAATACTACACTTTCCCGACAACCAGCTGCACAGAATCACTGAGTAGAGGACAACGGGTTAGCTAGAATGTCTCATTTCAGAAGCACACACCTCCCCATGCCACCTATAGAACTCCATTGTCCTTGGGGACAGAGGTGGGAGAAGGCCTCCCTCAGGGAATTCCTGTGGACCCTGAATGCTGTCTATACCAAGAGACTACAAACTGCAGGCCACTGACTAATCTGTACTATTTCCTGTTTTTTATGCCCTTTGAGGTAAGAATAATGACTATGTTTGTAAATGGCTGAAACGAATCAAAGAGCCACATTCACCGAATGTGGTCTAAACCCAAATCCAAATTTCAGTAGTCATGAATACAGTTTTGTTGGAACTCAGCCAGTGTTTTATTGTGCATAGTGTCTGTGACTGCTCTGGAACTCCAGTAGCAGAGTTGAGTAGTTGCAACCAATACTTTGTAGCCCACAAAATGTGTGTGTGGTGTGTGTGTGTGTGTGTGTGTGATTGTGTGTGTATGTGTGTTATCCTTTGGCCCTTTACATGTTTGTGAACTATGTCTTAAGTGAAGCAAAGAAACTGGAATTTCAGATGGATCAGACACGAGGGCCTCATCCACATGGTCGGTCAAGGGTGGCATGGTTCTTATGTCTATTTCTTCCTCAACATGGCAGTGGACCTGGGGCTGGAAAGATGGCCTCAACAGTTAAGGACACTGACTGCTATTGCAGCGGAAACATGGGTCTTGACTTCCCCGCACCTGCATAGTGACTAAACAACTGCTGTCAACTCCATTCCAGGGAGATCCAATGCCTTCTTCTGACATCTGTGCGCATTGCATGACACGGTGCACTTAAAAATATGCAAGCAATAACAGCTGTACACATAAAATGAAATAAAAAAAAAAGAAAAAAGAAGAAAAGGAGCAGGATCTGTTTCCTGGGAGGGGCTTGAGGTAAAAATTTAGGGAGAGCCAAAGAATACCTCTTAGAGATTTTTCTCCTCTAGATTTTCAGCACAGAATTCTTCACTTCAGAGTCAACCCCACAGGGCTATAAAGAGAGACAGAGAGAGAGAATCATTCCCAATTTGTTCCTCCCTGCTGTTATCCCCAAGCCTACCTGTTTGATAGAGTTTGGGTCTGATATGTACCCCCAAATGCCTGTATATGGTCTTAGTCTGTTTTTCTCTTGGGACGTTATAGAATATTCAAGAGTTGAGGCCTCTTGAGAGAGATGGGGACAGTTGGGTCTCTGGGGACAGGCACTTCTTGGCCTTCTTTTTGCTTCCTGGCCACTGTGAGAAGAGCAGTCACATGCTCCCATCATAATGTAGGATACTGCCACAGGCCAAAGCGCTAGAGCCCTGCAACCACAGACTGAATCCACACGCCAAAAACCAGCCTCTCGCTGCGTTGTGGTTGTGCGGCACGCCCTTTAATCCCAGCACTTGGTAGGATTATTCGACGGCAGGAGATCTCCTGTGAGTTAGGCCAGCGTGGTCCTACCAGAGCACAGCTCCAGGCCAGCTGGGACTATAAGAGACCCTGTCTAAAAAATACCAAAAAAAAACAACAACCCCTCTCCTCCTTTTAAGTTCATTATTCATTGGTGGCAAAGATGCCTAGCAGGCGACGCTTTACTCAGAACCCAGACCTTACCTTGCCTGAGTCTTCAGGACCTGGCTGCAGTGTCACTGAGCAGGGCAGGCTGGCAAAGATCTAGGAAAGGGAAAGGTGGTCGATTAAATAGGAACACTTCTATTTGTCCTCTTTCTTGAGCTTTTCTGGAAACTTTGCTCAAGACTTGGGGCAGTACCTGAAATGTAAAGGGGTGTGCATTGGCTCTGAGCTTGCGCAGAAGTTGCTCCTGAAAGATTTTGAGAGGTCCCTGGATGCTGCCGGTTCAGCTGCAACCACTTGTTCGACTTGTCAGACCAATCACATGCAACTCATCATGACCACAGCAAAAGCACCTGTCAAACATGACAAACTCGCGGGCAAAGGAGGGCGAGACGTGACGTTGTCACAACCCCGTGGGGAGAAGGAGATTTTAATGTGTCCTAGAAGGACACAGACAGGCAATGAAACAATCCAGAAAGTATGGTCATAAAGTAAAGATAACTACATTTGTCTACACTTAAAAAAAAATTAACAACTCCGTACATAAGTGTTTTACAAACGGGGCTGAGAGATGGCTCAGCCGTTAAGAGCACCTCACTGCTCTTACAGAGGAACTGGGTTCATTCACAGAACCCACCTTTGCAGCTAAGACACTGTCTTTCTCTTTTAACTCCAGTTCTAGGGGAATATGCCGCCCTATCAGACCTCTCTCATAAATTTTCACATGCGGCGCGGGTGCACCTATTTACATGCAACGGAAAAAAAAACTACACTCATACACATAAAATAATTAAAAATTTAAAAAAAGAAAAAAAGTTTCACAAACGACAATAACAAAAGATATCCAAGGGAGAAAATATTTAAAACACATAAAATGAACAAATTTTGGCTTCTGGAAGATATAAGAACTTTTGGGGGCTGGGGATACAGCTCAAAGGTAGAGTGCATGCTTAACATGTGTGAGGCACTATGTCCTGCTTAAGGTGGGTTTTTTGTTTTTGCTTTTATTATTTATTTATTGTTTGTTGTGTGTGTTGGGTGGGGTGGGGTGGATAGGGACTGGTGGAGGAAATTGATATCAGGCGACTTGTTCACCAGCCAGCCTAGGCTCATCAGTGAGCCCCAACTCAATAAACAAGATGGATGATGCCTCCTGAGGAATGATACCCAGGTTGACCACTGGTACCACACATTCCTGCACCACATACACATAAAGAAAAAAAGGCAGATTATAAATCCGTATAAAAAAAAACTACCAATCTAAAAGGGCTTAGCAGAAGCACCAAATGGACTGACCACAATGACTAGTGATTGTCTCAGTAGCCAATCAGATAAATGTAAAACCATTAAAGCACACAGTGGGATATTTCAACCTATTTCAAAAAACAAACACTATTTTGTTGTATGATAAAACACACCACGTGTTTATGGACGATGTGGTGTGACTACAGTTCTGGTGTATTGCTAGTGGAAGCATATTTTAATATAACCACTTTGGAAAACTGGTGGTATTCAGTAAAATTGAGTCTTCTCATATCTTAAGAATTCTATGCTGGGTCCAGGTGTGGTGGTGCTACTTGGGAAGCAGATGTTGCAGTGGATCTTTGTGGTCAAAGCCGCCTGGTCTCCACACGTGAGTCCTTTTTATAGAATCTTGCATTATTTGTTTTGAATTAGAGAGACCCTGTCTTCAAAAAGACAAAAAAAAAAAAAAAGAATTCTATTGCCTTTCCAACTTAGGCCTGGTGGAGTGGCTCCTGTTCAACAACAGGGAGGGAGGAGGAGGAGGAGGGAGGGAGAGGGCGGAGGAGGAGGATAAAGAAGGCGGGTGGGAGGGATGGGAGGGAGGGAGGGAGGCTGGGGGGGGAGGCTTTTTTTCCCCCCTGTGTGTATGTGAGCACACATGCCACCAGGCCATTCCGGTTTTTTTGATTTGTATTTTTATTGGCCCCACCCCCCCCCAGGACCCCCCCCTGTTTTTGCCCCCCCGGAGCACCCAGGACCCCCCACCCCACACGACGCTGGTTCCAGGCCCCCCCCCCCCCGTCGCCGCCCCCCATTTTGTCCCCCCGATTCCGACCCCCCACCCCCCCCCTTCCGCCCCACCCCCCGGCACCCCCCCCCCTTGGTCCCCTGTTATGGTATGTTTGTTGTTTCCCCCCTCCTGCCCCCCGTCCCCCGGCACCCCAGCGCCCGCCCGCGCACCGGCCCGGCGATTTTCATGAGTAGGAGAAACGACCCTTCCCCCCCACCGCGCGTTGCCCTTCTACCCTGCCCCCTCCTTCAACACACCCTATTTTTTTTTTTTCGCTCCCGGCACCTTGCCCTGGGAATACACCATCAACATTCACAGTGCATCCATGGAGCAGGCTTCCTCAGGCACTCAAAAAATCTGGAAATGGGTACTCCAGATGTGCGTGTTGATACCAGGCTCAGGAAAGCTGTCTGGGCCAATGGAATAAGAAATGTTATTTAAAAAACCTATTTTTTTATGGTGTTTGTGCATACCTACCTTTGTTTCTCATTTCAATTTCACCCCGCCTCATTTCCCTTTCCATGGCCCCCCACCCCACCGAGTTCATGCCTTCTGCCATACATGTCTTGTATCTTTTCCTGCATCTTTTTATTTTTTTTTTTCTAGCCGAGAGGCTCTTGGGTTTTTTTCTGATAACTTAACTGTTTCAGTTGGTTCTTTGTCCCACTTCTTTTGTTGTTTTTGTTCCCTCCAATTTGTATTGCTTCAACATATGCATTCCACCAACTCAGTGACTCCAGTCAGATTTTTCAACATCTGGACCTCGTTAATCAGCAGACCCATTGGGTCAATATTTCACTAATTCTCAGGATGTAAATATTTTAATAATCCTGAGGGAATTATTCTAATTGAAAATTGGTAGCCAGGAGTGGTGGTGCCCGCCTTTAATCCAAGCACTTAGGAGGCAGAGGCAGGTGGATCTTTGTGAGTTCAAGACCTGGTCTACATAGGAGTTCCCGGACAGCTGGAGCTACAGGGAGACCCTGTCTCCAAACGCCAAAACACCACAGCTGGCAACTTTCCTTGTTCATTGACTGGTCTGACCCTTGCCCCCTTGGTGTGGAGGACCGTCTGGCTTTTCGCTTTCTTATTACCCCCTCATCTGCACCCCCCCCACCCCCCTCCCGTTGCGAATTCTTCTGCCTTCCTCCTTCTCANTCCGCGGCATTGCACGACACGGGTGCACAGACCTGCATGCAGACAGTACATTCATACACATACAAAAAAAAAATAAATAATAAAAAAAGATAATACACACTTATTCTCTTAGGCTTCTTGGAGGTCAGAAGCCTGAAATCAGCATCGGTGGGAGAAAATCAAGGGAACAGCTGGGCTTTTTCTAAACTGAAATAGTGGCATTGCATCCTGAGAGTGTATGGAGGAGAATCTGCGTCCTTGTCTTATCAGCTTCCAGAGCTGCATTTCAGAGCTTCAAATTCTTTCTCCATCTCCAAAGTGAGCAGAGATGGCATTTTGCTTCAACTTTCATATTGCCTGTGTCTCTTCAGCCTACACTCTGCTTCTCTTTCATAACGAGACTAGGGACTACATTTGGGCCCACCCGGGTAATCCAGAATAATTTCTGTATTTTAAGAATTATAATTCCATCTGCCTACTCTGTTTCACCATATACAGTAAGGTCTGGAGGTTTTAGAGATTGTGACCTGTTATGTTTGGGTGTGAATATTCAGCCAATCACAATATATAAGAATTCATTGATTTGTTCATTATCAAACTGGAGTCAGTCAATAGGCCTTTAAAAAGTTAAAAAAAAAAGTAAAAAAATCAAAGCTGGGCATGTTGGTGCATGCCTTTAATCCTAGCACTGGCATGCAGAAGCAGATGGACCTCTCTGAGTTCAAGGCCAGCCCAGTCTACATAGTGAGTTCCAGGCCAGCTGGTGCTACAGGGAGACCCTGTCTCAAAAAAGACCAAAATAAATTAAAATAAGTAAAAAGTAAACAAAAGGATAGATAATAGATGGCATGAAATCTGGGGGAGGGCTTATGAGGAGGTACTAGAGATGGATCTGAATATGATCAAAATAAACTGAAATTCTGGAATGAATAAAAATTAATTAAAACATTTGTACATTATGCTGGGTATAATGATATATGCCTATAATCTCAGTTCTCTGGAGGCTGCGGCAGGAGGATTGTGAGTTCGAGGCCAGCCTTGGGTATATCGTGAGTTCCTGGCAGCCTGAGCTACATAGTGAGTCTCTGTCTTAAAAAAATATGCATTTTACTGTTGGTCAGTTAGTTATTTTGCAGTCAAGTATTGCAAATATTCTTGTAAAGAGATAATGATTTACATTCAATGATAAAATGAGTTGAAGCCTATCAAGTCTCCTTTCTTCCTACTAGGGGAACCACGCCTGACTTGAAAGAGGGGATAATAACCCAAAAGGCAGAGTTGAGCCTTGGGTGTGGGTCTGACTCAAGTAGTTTCAAAAGTATATTGATGTTCAGCGTGGTGGCACAGGCCTTTAATCCCAACCCTTAGGAAGCAGAAGCAGGCAGATCTCTGTACGTTCAAGGCCAGTCTGGTCTACATAGTGAGTAGAGAGTAGATTCATTCTGACTTCTTCCCTTCCGCACAGTCACCAACCTTGGTACATCTTTCTCCCATATGCCAAGCCTTAGATTCTATCTCACCCCAAGTCCCAGAAGAATCTGGGCTTCTAGATCTACCTGGAAATGCATTGAGAACAGCTAGAGAACCTGAGAGGACCCTGAGGTGCCAGATGTCCAGGAAATGCAGAGACTGACTCAGTTCACTGTAACAAAGGAACACAGGGCTGCTATCTAGGCAGACGATAGAATCTGAAGGGCAGTCGCTGGGATTTCCAGATTCTTGTATCCTAAAATAAGGAATTGTCTAGGGACATGTAAGGTAGTGGAAGAAGTAAAGACAGTTGATGAAGAAAGAGAGAATTTCCAAGCAAAGAGGTGGCCAGAGACCTGCAGAAGATTAGAAGTCCAATGGCACGGGACCATAAGAGTTGGGACTTTTTTGGAGTCATTTAAATAGTGCCCACCTCTCTTACATTTTTATTTCAGGGGCTTTTCTTGCATACATGCTCTGTCCGTCTCCTGTAACCACGGGATGGGATTTCCAGGCTTATTTATACTGTCCTTGGTTTCCTTCATAAGTTAATCTTGATTACTGTCTCTGCCCTAGGAACCCAGGTGAGGTAGAGGAGAAGACCCAGCTGAGCCCAGACCTCTAAGCCACAACCATAGCTACCCTCTGAGGATCACAGGGGTTGAAAGGTGTGTATATAGGTAAATACTAAAGACCACCCAGGTCTAAGGGGAGGATAAGAAGGTCAGGCTGCTGGATCCCACAAAGCTTGGAGTTTCTGCTTCTGTGTTCTTCACACTCCCGAAGATGGGGCATGGGCCTTATGGGAAAGACAAGAAAAGAAGATATCTTTGTTGCCGCCATTATGGAGGTCCCAGCAGCTACAAGCACAGAATTATCTCTAACTCCATGATTGGTCACACAAGGTAAGGAAGCTGCTTAGAGCATGGACTTAGTTTCAGGGATTGGAATGAATCGAGAGCTTGGACGGTGGGAGCAGGGGAGTGATTCCAGGTCCAGGTCATACAGATACCAATTACCTGTTCTCTGCTTATGGAATGTTCTACCACAAGAACTTGCCTTCAGCTCAGGAATGCTACGACACCTTCCTGTCTGACAGGAAAATAAATTCAAGGATCTCTGCTCCTGCTGTAGCACTTGTGAGAAATTGAGTCCTGCTGCATATATAAACCGGCATAACCAGGGTTTCTGATTACTATTAGGGTTCAAGAATCCAAAGTTCCAAGTGATGGGAACTTGGAGAGAGGACACTCTTTCCCATACTTTTGGCTTTTATGTGGCCTGGAAGAGATGATTAAGAGCTGTAGTGAGCAGAATGTGGCACAAGGCTCTCCATTCAGAAATGCCAAGTCTGTACTGTGAGCCCTCCTGTTTATCCTTCACTATGCATTACCTTTAAGAATCCAACCCCACTTGGATTCCAGTCCTCATGTACAAGGCTTCGAAAGTCTAAAACCATGTAGTTTCCCTTTTTAAACTCCTCTCTGCCAGACATGGGAGGCAGTCTGAATAACTCCTGCTTGTGTGAGGGAAGAGTCCCCTCTCCTTCCACTAATATGTTAAAGGTGATGCTAAAGGCAAGGGGTTCAGGCTTTGGATGGGCTAGAAGTAGGGGAATTTAGAACCCTCCCTGAGGGAAGAGATGAAGCTCACACCAGCCTCCACTTGGGAGGCAGATCTCTGTGAGTTCAAGGCTAGCCTAGTCTATATAGTGAGTTCCAGGGCACCCAGGGCTACAGAGTAAGACCACGTCTCAGAAAAGGAAAAAACTTCTCCCTATAGTATTATCAGAATCTCCTATCCCTAGGCTACCCCAACTGTAATGACCAGCTGATCCTACAGCAACTAATCTGTACTCACTAATCTGCTTTCTGAACTCTTAGCCTAGGAGCTATTTATAGCAGTGTTCCATGCCACCCACCCTCAATCCTATTCTTGTTCTCTGACTGCCACCAATCTAAACATGCCGGGGACTGTGTATAAGAGTCTGGGGAAGCCAGATTAGCAACCAGAGCTGGAGGGTGATGTGAACTTCATCTCTTCCCTTAGGTAATCTTCAAGTTCCCCTACTTCTAGCCTGTATTAAGCCTGAAAGCCTTGCCTTTGGCATCGCTTTTAGTATATTAGGGGGATCTTTCCTGACACAAGCAGTAGGTATTCAGACTGATGCAAAGACTTAGAAAACATTCCTCTGACCAGTTTTAGTATGCACAGAAGAAAANCCTCTTTCCTCTGGCTAGCAGAACTCCTAGGATGCTATAAACAGAATAACACCCCAAATGAGCAGCTGAAAATGAGGAAGGGGAAGCCCATTTTTACTGGAGGATGTGGGGTACTAAGACCAACTAAGCAACAGAATGGCTTTTTGAGGGAAGGTGACTTGTTCCCTTGAGCTCACAGAGAACTTATTCTGGGAAAAGAGGAGGACCTTCAATGTGCTGCTCAGTCTAATTGAGAAAACTGAGAACCCTTTTCTCCCAGCTGCCCAGACCAACTCCAAACCCTCACCTTGCCTCCAGGATAGATCATCAAGTTCACTCTAACTTTGTAGGATTCCAGGATCACCAGAAGCTCTTAGTCTATTCCAGGCCGAAGGCTAGAAGTTGTAGCATTCATTTTTGTGTTAGGGGTATAATTTATTTTCTTTCCCCCAATGCCTTCACCACTCCCTATTGCCTTTGTCTTCTCCCAAAAGATCTTCCAAGCTCTAATCTCTCCTTCCCCTTGGGAAAGCAACTGCTAAAGCCACTCAATTTTTCTTCCTAAAATTCTGTTTGACATGTTATCCTCTTCTGTTCAAGAGCCTACTTTATTGGCCGTTCCACTCTCACTTTCTAGCCTCATCTACCTTCTCTAGCTTTTCTGCCCTCGTCCTCAGATACCTATGGTGTGAGGCCCTGCTTCCATCTTCAGCACTTCACCTGTAAAAGNTAATCTTCAAGTTCCCCTACTTCTAGCCTGTATTAAGCCTGAAAGCCTTGCCTTTGGCATCGCTTTTAGTATATTAGGGGGATCTTTCCTGACACAAGCAGTAGGTATTCAGACTGATGCAAAGACTTAGAAAACATTCCTCTGACCAGTTTTAGTATGCACAGAAGAAAAGCACTAGAAGTATCTCTCTCTCTCTCTCTCTCTCTCTCTCTCTCTCTCTCTCTCTCTCTGTCTCTCACTCTTGTTCCCTAGCACTTGGAGAAATAGGTAGGGATAAAAAAGGGGAAATCTGGGGCTGCAGAGATGGCTCAGTGGTTAAGAGCACTGACTGTTCTTGCAGCAGACCTGGGTTCGATTCCCAGCACCCACATGGCGGCTAAGAACCATCTTTAAGCCAGACTTTAAGCCAGGTGTGGTGGCACACGCCTTTAATTCCAGCACTGGAGAGACTGAGGCAGGTGGATCTCTGTGAGTTCAAGGCCAGCCTGAGCCTGGTCTACAGAGTGAGTTCCAAGCCAGCTGGGGCTAGGGAGAGCCTGTCTCAAAAAGACAAAAAAAAGGGAAATCTGAGCAAGGCAGTAAGATGAAAAAGTGCAAGGAAGCCTTTCAACCTGGGTAGAGGTTTCTGCCACCAACACCAAGAAAGTGCGAGTAACAACACCATCTCTCCTATACCTTTCTCCATTTTTTTTATGTGTATGAATATACTGTGTGCAGGTAGGTTGGTGCACCCATGTCGTGCAATACTGTCTGCAGGTAGGTTGGTGGACCCGTGTTGTGCAATGCTGCGGAAGTCGGAAGAGGGCATTGGATTCCCCTGGAACTGGAGTTAAAGACGGTTCTCAGCCGCCATATGGGTCCTCTGCAAGAGCAGTCAGTGCTCTTAACCCCTGAGCCATCTCTCCAGCCCCACCTTTTTCCATTCTTCTCTCTCCCTTCCTACTTAGATGAAGTCAAGGGCATCGTGACACAGAGTCAAATCTGCTACAGGGACAAAAAGGATACACTCCATTCATTTACTCATTTGCTCATGTATCTAACAAACATGTCTTGGCACCTGCTTTGCACCAAGTGATGTTCAACTTCACAAAACATTTTTTTTTTTGGCATGGAGCGAGCCTTCTATTGGGCCCCTTTCCAGAAAACTTCTTTCTCTCTGAAGGCTTCCAATGATTTCCTAGACAGTTCATGAAACTCAACAGATTTTGGACAATAGACAGTTAGTTGGTTAGCCAAAATTTGTACAGAGGGTCTAGAGAGATGGTTCAGTTGGTAAAGTGCTTGCTACTCAGGCATAAGGACCTGAATTTGGATCCCCGGTGCCCATGTGCAGTGACACTAGCCTGTAATCTCAGCACAGGGGTACCAGAATTGGGAGATGGGTTGCAGACAGGCAGCTGTCCTGTCCGAATTACTGAGATCCAGATCCAAGAAGAAACCTTGTCCCCTCCAAAAAATAAAATAAGGTGGATGGGAGCCGGTGAGTTGGCTCAGCGTAAAGGCAGTTGTTGCACAAGCCTAATGCCCTGAGGTCAGTCTCTGAAACTGCTTCTCCAAATCTGTCCTCTGATCTCCACGTGAGCACATACATACATGCACTCACATATACATGTAATAAGGTGGATGGGGGCCAGTGAGTTGGCTCAGCGTAAAGGCAGTTGCACAAGCCTAATGCCCTGAGGTCAATCTCTGAAACTACTTCCCCAAATCTGTCCTGTGATCTCCACATGAGCACATGCATACATGCACTCACATATACATATAATAAGGTGGATGGGGGCTAGTGAGTTGGCTCAGCGTAAAGGCAGTTGTTGCACAAGCCTAATGCCCTGAGGTCAGTCTCTGAAACTGCTTCTCCAGATCTGTCCTCTGATCTCCACATGAGCACATGCATACATGCACTCACATATACATATAATAATTTTTATATTTTAAGGTTTAAAATCTTATTTTAAAAGAACCTTAAGCAGCCAGGCTTAGTGGCACATGCCTTTAATCCTAGGACTTGGGAGGCAGAGGCAGGCGATCTCTGTGAGTTCCAGGCCAGCCTGGTCTGCAGAGTGAGTTCAAGGCCAGCTGGGGCTATAGGGAGACCCTGTCTTGAAAACACCAAAAAAAAAA
>VZQC01014318.1:17192-29167 GCA_009823505.1 Rhizomys pruinosus | reverse complement strand
AAAAAAAAAAAAAAAAAAAAAAAAAAAAAAACCCAAAACCTTAAACAGATGGAGAAGGAGCAAGTGAAATAATAGAAATGGTTAGAAAATAAGATGAAGGAGGACACTGGATGCCCTCTGGCCGACATATGTATGTATACACTTGTGTATACTATACGTACACATGTATACACTCACATGTACATATATCATATACAGAATGTTTTGTAGAAAGTAGGTAGGGGTTTTCATTAGGTTGGGTTAGCATATGGGAAGTCCTGGATAGTGGTATGGTATCTAATACTTAAGCTTCCATTACACTAGGTGTGTATCTGAAGTGGGATCGGCCGAATAGGGACAAAATAACTGAGCCTCCTTCCTTCTTTCCCTTGTCTCAGAAGAGATTCAACATCAATTATTTGGTCAGCATGTCTAAATGAGTAAACATTCTTTCTAATGCTCTGAATCTATGTATTGTTCCTTATCTAAACCCAAGTATTGACTTTTTGTGTACAGAGGATTGTCCTCTTGGATGCTACCCCACATATTTCTACCTTTGCTCCATCTAATGCTTTTGGAGCTTCTTCGAAGAATCTTTCCTGTTCTCCACACTTCCCTTTCTTTTCTCCCGTTTGCTCTCCTCTTTCCTGCTCTCCCAATCCCCCTCCTTGTTTCTGGTTTTCTCCTCATAGGGTATTTAAGTAGATCATTTCCAATGGGAAGGAAAGAGACCCTGGCTCAGCTGGGCAAACGGGAGGGCAAAAGGGTTAGGTGGGTACATTCTTCAAGGTCTCCATGGGCTGGGTTAGGCGTCAGTGTGATCTATTCAAAGATGACTGTGTGACTAATGTAGGAAGTTGTTCCACAACAGCTTTCCACCTACCCGGGTAAATGTGACTTTGTGGATGATATGGACACTGTGGAACCCATTGGTCACTAAGTGCAAAAAAGGAACGAACCTGGGACGAAGGGAATGGGAGCCAGGAAGTAGAAGAAAGGTCAAGACGGGTGACAGAGGCAAGT
The DNA here is from genome assembly GCA_009823505.1 of Rhizomys pruinosus. Lineage (NCBI taxonomy): Eukaryota > Metazoa > Chordata > Mammalia > Rodentia > Spalacidae > Rhizomys > Rhizomys pruinosus. The sequence goes on along the minus strand of VZQC01014318.1, from coordinate 28,165 downwards.
GAATATCTGTGAGTTCAAGGCCAGCCTGGTCTACATAGTGAGCTGCAGGCTAGCTGGGGCTACAGGGGGGACCCTGTCTCAAAAAAGACCGACAGAAAGAGCGAGAGCGAGAGAGTCCAAAATGTCTATGCAGAAAAAAATGAGTTCAACTGAACAGGAAGAATGATTGCAAAGACCATCTTCTGTTTCACAGTCACAATTTTTCTGACCAGGGTGTTGCCTCTCCCCCTCTCTACAGATGGTGTAGTCCTTGCTGACTGTGACTACTTAGAAGGTCGAAAGAGTAAGTAGAAATCCGTATTGTTTTTTGTAAGCTTCGAGGGCTCCAAACTGAAATGCCACACATGCCTCCTGAATGTGCGACACAGAGCGGAGCAGCATTAAAACGAAACAAAACACAAGAGACCAGAAAGTGGCAGGAACTGTGGGGCCTGACAATTGGCAACTCCTGCCCGATGTGGCCAAATTCTTCTGGTTGTTAAAAGAACTGAAAATGAGGCTCAAATTAAGCTCTTCTGAAGGCCCAGTTTCTGGAAAGATTCTCTTGTTCCTTCCTCAAATAAGTATATTTCTAAAGGACAAATAAAATTATAGTCTTCAAAATTACACAAAACATAAACGTGCATTGGCATTAAAATAAATTATAAAATGTATGCTTTTCTCCATTATGTGGGGCTGTGGTAGTCCTGATTAGACTGCCTATGGTGAACCAATTCACGGGAAAAGCCACATTTTATATAAAGTTCTTCACTTTCAAATGTTAATGACTCATTGAAAGATTTTTAAAGGCCTGGATAGATCAAAATACTTTTTTTCTGTAGGCTGAATGTGGCTCTTAGGCTGCCACTTTGTTAAGTCTAGTATATGTCTTTCCCTCTGTGTGTGTGTGTGTGTGTGTGTGTGTGTGGGTGTGGGTGTGTGCGCACGCACGCACGCATATGTAGAAACTGCTTAACCTTTCCTTTAAAAATTCTCAAACGGGCTGGAGAGATGGCCTAGCGGTTAAGAGCGCCGACCGCTGTTGCAGAGGACCCGGGTTCGATCCCCAGCACCCACATGGCGGCCAAGCCGTCTGAAACTCCAATTCCAGGAGAGCTGGGGCTACAGGGAGACCCTGTCTCGAAAAAGACCAAAAAAAAAAAAAAAATTCTGAAACAAAGAAACAAAATAACCACCACAGGAAGTAACAGCAAGAGATATTACTCAGGCAGCAGTACTATAGTTCATGATTACACACAAATTTTTCCCATTGTGTTTTTCTTTCTTTTAATTCTCACTGTGGATTACCCCACTGTGATCTAATTAGACTGCAAATTGGGTTCATTTAAAAAAAAAGATTCAGCATGATTTGGCGAATACTAGTTCAGAGATAACCTTTAGATATTGTAGATTAAGATAACCTTAATCTCTGAGAGTAAGCACTGTGGATAAACAATTTGGCCACTTTCAAATATCAGAGAAACTTCTCTGAATAGCTACTGATTAACTTGCTTATTAAAGATTCCCAAATACTTGATCTCTAAAATCTAAATGAGTTTTTCATGTCCCTACAAAATGTTCAGAATAACCTATGGAAAGAAATCTTGAAAAGAATGAATGTTGCTTGGCATGATGGTTGATATCTGCTCTCAATACTCAAGAGGCTAAGGCAGAAAGAAAGGTGCAAGTTCAAGGCCAGGCTGTTCTATCTAGTAAGTTCCAAGCCAATCAGGGCTACACAATAAGACCCTGTCTCAGAAAAAAATGCATGTTTACTCAGGAATAAGATGGGGGTTGTCCTTTTATTTGAATCTTCTTTTATATTCTCTAGTAGAGTTTTATATTAATATTCATTTAAATCATACATATTTCTTTTGGGGGGATATTTTTTTGGAGACAGGGTCTCCCTGTAGCCCCAGCTGTCCTGGAACTCACTCTGTAGACCAGGCTGGCCTTGAATTCACAAGAGATCCACCTGCCTCTGCCTCCCAAGTGATGGGATTAAAAGCATATGCCACCATGCCTGGTCACTCATATTTCTGAACTTTGCTCCTAATTGTATGTTTTATTACTTTATAGAGGTCACTATTTTTAATGTATTTTTAATATGCTTTTCCATTGAGGTATTTTTTAATGTAAAGTGTTTTATTTAATATTTTTATTTATGATTTTTATTTATGTGTATGAGTGTATTGCTTGCATGTAAGTAAGTGTACCCATGTTATTCTATGACCTCAGAGGTCACAAGAGGGCATCAAATCACAGGAACTGTAGTTATGGACAGTTGTTAGCTGCTGTGTGGGTGCAGGGAATAGAACCCAGGTTCTCTGCAAGAGCAGCCAGTGCTCTTAACCACTGAGCCATCTCTCCAGCTCCAAGGTATTTTATTCTGTACCATTGAGAGATACCAAGGTATTTTATTCTGTACCATTGAGAGATAAAACGTGGTGGTATGAACAAATTATTTTCTAACAATCTGTCATCTCTATTATTTTTGTTTGTTTGTTTGTTTGTTTATTTAGTCTTTTCAAGACAGGTTCTCCCTGTAGCCCCGGCTGTCCTGGAACTCACTTTGTAGACCAGGCTGGCCTTGAACTCTCAGAGATCTGCCTGCCTCTGCCTCCCGACTGCTAGGATTAAAGACGTGCGCCACCATGCCCAGGCTTCTATTATTTCTTACAAAAGCTTATGAATCTACAGTGGTCACAAAATAAAAAGTTTGATTTCCAAAAGAAAGAGAGGTGACCTTGTTTGTGTTCAGTTATAAAAGCAAACCAGTTTGGGATACATTACAGCAGATATTAACAGCATGTAGCTCTGGAATATGATGTATCATGATAGAGTTTTGCCTTCTCTTTTCCATTATACTTTGGGATAGTCATAAATTTGTATGTATGTAATTTATATAAGTAATATGAACTAAATAAATTTAAAATATATGTTGGCTTTTAAAAAAAGTACAAACAAGCTGCCAGACCTGGTAATATGTGGCTATAATCTCAGCTATTGGGGACGCTCAGGCAGGAGCATCACAAGTTCAAGGCTTGTCTGGGCTACAGAGTGAGTTCAAGGCCTGACTGGGCAACTTAGTGAAACCTTGTCTCAAAATAAAAAGAAAGCTCAGTGATAGATTACTTACCTTGCCTGTGTGAGACCTTAAATTCAATCCCCACTACCTTGAGAAAAAGAGCTATTTCCCAGCAGAATAAAGGAGGACAAGTTAGAGGTTAAGGCAGGACCCAGGACCTACTCTGCTGTTTCTGCCACCTGCACTGACAGCAAGGGACACCAAGACTGTTTATCTGGCTGACAACCTCACCTCAAAGGCCACGAGATTTTTTTCTGTCTTATTCCTCATCTCTTACATTTCCTCCCTGTCTTCTTCCACTATTTTTGGTAATTGTGTGGTGATAGTGAGGATTAAACCTACGGCATCCTGCTCAACTGCTAGACTTACACTGCACCTGAGCCAAACCCCCAGCCCTGCAGGACAGTTCTTTCCTTTTTTTTTTTTTTTTTTTTTTTCCTTCTCTTTCTTTTTGTTTCTTTCTTTTCTTTTTTTTTTTTTNTTGCCTTCTCTGTCTTTTAGTTTCTTTCTTTTCTTTTCTCTTTTTTTTGAGACAGGGTCTCCCTGTAGCCCCAGCTGTCCTGAAACTCACTCTGTAGACCAGATTGGCCTTGAACTCACAGAAATCTGCTTGCCTCTGCCTCCCAAGTGCTAGGATTAAAGGTATGCGCCATCAGGCCTGGCTTAAAGACAGTTCTTAGCTGCCATGCAGGTGCTGGGAATTGAACCCATGGCCTCTGTAAGAGCAGTCAGCGCTCTTAACCTCTGAGCCATTTCTCCAGCCCCGTCTTTTACTTTCTTTTATCCTGTCTTTCCTTTTCCTTTTTTTTTGGTAAATTTTATTTATTTTTGTATGTGTATGAGTGTACTATCTGCATGCATGTAGGTTTGTGCACCCGTGTCGTGCAATGCCGAGGAGGTCAGAAGAGGGTCTCGGATTCCCCTGGAACTGGAGTTCTCCTGGAATTGGAGTTAGAGACGGTTCTTAGCCACCATGTGGGTGCTGGGGATCGAACCCAGGTCCTCTGCAAGAGCAGTCGGTGCTCTTAACCGCTAGGCTATCTTTCCAGCCTCTCCTTTTCCTTTTCTTTCTCTCTCCCTTCTCCCACTTGAATTGGCTGTATTGAAAACCAAGGTGACTTTATTTGCTGTACCATTTGAAAGTTGTTAAGCTTAGGACCAGTGAGATGGCTCAGCTATTAAAAGTGCTTGCTGAGCAAGTTTGATGACCTGACTTTGATCCCTGGCTTCCAACTACACTGACTCCTCAAAGTCCCTCCCTCCTTCACATGCTAACACACACACACACACACACACACACACACACACACACACACACTTAATAAAATAAAATAAAAATTGAAAATTGTAGAGTCTTTCTTCATTGTAGGAAAATTAGAAAGCAAAGGTGAAAGAGATTGTAATCTTATTGCCCTTAACCAAAAGTAGTCATCAATATTTCAGTTCTCATTTAGTCATGTTTTCTGTGTAAGTTTATCAGTATTCTATTTAAATGTTATCCTATAAATATCTTATGATTTTCTTTTAAGCCTAGATCAATGTATAAAAATCTGTATTTTTTGAAGTTGCTTAGTACTGTATTCTGTGGGTATACAATACATGTCTATAGTTTACTATAATAGAATTTACAATCTGCAATTGTTGGACATTTCTGTTTTCAATATTTTACTGTTTTATAATTGTTTATACAAGCTTGTAAAGCATATGTGCACATGAGAACGTGTGTGTGTGTGTGTGTGTGTGTGTGTGTAACCAATTCTTTAGGCTAAATGCCTAGATCATTAATTAATCATCAAGGGATGGTGTTCATACATTTTTAAAGCATTATCTATTGCCCAATGTTCACCAATCACTTGTATCAGTTGTTTTCCTGTTTGTTTAGTTTGTTTTAGTCTTTTGAGATAGCATCTTACTAGAAAGCCTAGGCTGTCCTGGAACTTACCATGTAACCCACAGCAGCCCCAAACTCATGAGCATCCTGTCCCAGCCACCCAAGTGCTGGAATAACAGGTATGGCAGTATGCCCAGCTAAGTTGGTCTTTTGGTCACAGTTATATCTTTGAACATATTAACTTTCCTCATTCTTAATTTAAAATGTAGATAATCTCATGATTAATATATTTATTTGCTTTATTTTTTTTAATTTTATTTATTTTTTTTATGTGCATGAATGTACTGTCTGCATGTAGGTTGGTACACCCGTGTCATGCAATGCCGTGAAGGTCAGAAGAGGGTGTCGGATTTCCCTGAAACTGGAGTTAAAGATGGTTCTCAGCTGCCATGTGGGTGCTGGGGATTGAACCCAGGTCCTCTGTAAGAGCAGTTGGCACTCTTAACCTCTAGGCCATATTTTCAGCCTTACTTGATTTTATTTTATTTATTTTATTTTATTTTATTTATTCATTTTTATTTATTTTATTTTATATTTTATTTTATTTATTTTATTTTATTTTACATTTTTTGGTCTTTTTGAGACAGGGTCTCCCAGTAGCCCCAGCTGTCCTGGAACTCACTCTGTAAACCAGGCTGGCCTTGAACTCACAAAGATCCACCTGTCTCTGCCTCCCAAGTGCTAGGATTAAAGGCGTTTGCCACCACGCCCAGCAGATTTTTGTTTTTTTTTTAAACAAACCTCACTGTATAGCTCAGACTGCATTGGACCTTGCAACCACACTGCCTCCAGATTTCTAAGATTACAGTCACATGTCTCAATGCTGGTTCTGATCTTTTTTTAGTTTATTTTTTATTGTAGTCATCAAGCAGTTTTATTTAATATTTTACATATTTAAAGAACTGATTAGAAACATATATCCCCTAGTCATGGTGGCACACGACTTTTATCCCAGTTCTTGGGAGGCAGAGGCAGGTGGATCTCTGTGAGTTCAAGGCCAGCCTAGTCTACATAAAGTGTTCCAGGCAAGCTGAGCTACAGGGAGACCCTGTCTCAAAAAAAATCAGTATTTTAAAAAGTTATACAAAAGGAAAATAATGTTTGGGTATTTTTTTAAACCAAATTTATTTGGCTATTTCATTAAACTAAAGAAATACTCGAAATCTTTAGAACCTAGGTGTTTTGTTTTGTTTTGTTTTTTTTGTCTTTTTGAGAGAGGGTCTTCCTATAGCTCCAGCTGGCCTAGAACTCACTCCTGTAGACCAGTCTGGCCTTGAACTCACAGAGATCCTCCTGCCTCTGCCTTCCCAGTGCTAGGATTAAAGGCGTGCACCACCATCCTTGGCTCAAAGATGGTTCTTAGCTGGCATGTGGGTGCTGGGAATCAAACGCAGGTCCTCTGCAAGAGCAGTCAGCACTTTTAACCACTGAGCCATCTCTCCAGCCCAGAACCTAGGTTTTTAATAATAGCATTTGGAAACAGTACTATTTGGGGATTCACAGTTCAAATAAGTCATGCATTCTTTGTTTCTTGATACTACAGATTTAATAATAGTGGTAGAGGATTAGGCACCGAGAGGCTTATCTAAGCATATAAACTAAAAATGGAAAATGAATACACTAAGGTATTACATTATTGACTGCAGAACAGATTAATTGTCAAGAACTTCCCAGAAGGCACAAAAGATAGAATTAATAAAGTGTGGTCTTTTTCTTCATTCTCGGCAAATGCTTCCTCCATCCCCATCATTTATGATCTGCTTCCTTGAGCATTTCCTGCAGCTCTGTCCTCTGTTAAATTTCCCCTAGCTCCTTGGCAACCCTCTTGATGTTATTCAGTGATATGTTTCCAGTGACAGTGTCATCAAATAATTTGAAAGCCTTCACTATTTCTTCTTTCTTGTCTTTTTTGTTCATTTTACATCCATACTGGGAAAAAACATCTTCAAAAGAAACGGTGCCCATCCCTGCTTTATCCATTTCAGCTACCATTTGCTTAACCTCTTGCTTTGGCTCAAATCCCAAGGCCCACATTGCAATCCTCAACATCGAATAAGTCAAAGGCCTCTTTAATTTCTTGCTTTCAACCTTCACTCAATTCAGTGTTTGCTGCTTTTCTCTTCCATTGGTCTAAACTCAGGAGATGGCTGGATGTCAGGTCCCCAACCCACTTCTAGTGCTGGCTGCCACCACCCAAGGGCCCCAGGCCTCACCTCGGCATGCATTCAGGGGCCTTGCTAGGTATTTTCTTTATTTTTGATGCTTTTATACCTGTATTCAACGTATTATGGTCATATTCTTCCTCCCTCATTACCCTTTTTTTTAATTATTTTTTTTAATTTTTTATTTATTTTTCTCTATGTGTATGAATGTACTGTCTGCATGCAGGTCTGTGCACCCATGTCATGCAATGCCGTGGAGGTCAGAAGAGGGTGTCGGATTCCCCTGGAACTGGAGTTCTCCTGGAATTGGAGTTACAGATGGTTCTCAGCTGCCATGTGGGTGCTGGGGATCGAACCCGGGTACTCTGCAAGAGCAGTCGGTGCTCTTAACCACTAGGCCATCTCTCCAGCTCTCATTACCCTTTCTTATCCCTCTCCCACTCCTGATGACCTCCTTCTTAACCAGTCCTCCTCTACTTTCATGTCTTTTTCTTTTGGGGGCACGGAGGATGAAGGTCTTATACAACATACTACAGTAAGTTGCTTTCAATCATGCATAGCTGTTGGTAATTTTGTTTCAAGGCCCTTTATAGATATACAGTTCCCCATTCTTGTTCTACACCTTTCCATGTTTCAGTATCTGTCACTTTGGCCCTTTGAAATGGTGTAAATTAGTCAGGGTTCCTAAAGAAACAGAAGCAACAGGAATGAGTATATATAACTATATACAATGTATATGATTTGGCTCACTTACAGAGCTCAACAGTAGCGCCGACTGGAGAGGCCGGGAATCCAGGGAACTGCTCAGTCCACAAGGCTGGATGTCTCAGTAGTCCCAGTCTAGTGCTGAAGGCCCGAATGGATTCCAGGAGATCTGCCAGTCTCAGTACACGCTGGGATCCGAAAGGTTGATCACAGCAGCAAGACAAACTCACCAGATGAGAGAAGCAAGCCGCAGGAGGAAAAGGGGCCAGCTCCCGCTGCCGTGGCCTTAAATACTGCCTGCTGGCAGAAGGTAACACCCACATTTGGGGTGGGCCCACATTTGGGGTGGGCCATCCGGGTTGAGGTGGTCCAATCAGAAGACCCTTTTCTCTTATTTGTTCCTTAGTCCAGTCAAGTTGACACCCAGGATTAACCATCACAGATGGGTAACCCTGCCCCATCCCACATTCCATTAGTGCATTTCAGAGGTTTTCTGTCTACCCCAATCTTAGGTACCATCTGCAAATTATCAGCTCAAATAAAGCTATTGCATTTTTTGCCAATATGTCTGTCATCATCCCCATCAGTCATAGCAATCATTCATGCCTGTAGATGTTTCTGAAGGAATTTATGTTGTTTGTTATGAGGCCAGTTCTCATGTAGTTCATTCTGCCTTGAGCTCACTTTGTAGCCAAGGATGGTCAGGAACTCTTAATCCTCCTGCCTCCACTTGCCAGGTCCTGGGATTACAGGCATGCAACAGCACATCAGGACAGGCTGCAAAGAAATGTCTTCTAGATTAACTGCTCATAGCCAGCCTCTGAGTGAAAATGGATACACACCAGTCTAGGCTTTGGAGTCAGACAAGCATGTGTTGAAATCTTGAACCTGGTTAGGGGTGTAACTCACTTGATAGAGTGTTTCCCTAGCGTGCATGAAGTCCAGTGTTCAGTCCCCAGCATTGCATACACCACGCAAGGTGACACACACTCTGAAGTTTGATGCCACCCTAGACTATGTGAGACCTTGTGAGTAGGTGCATCCATGTCATGCAATGCCCACGGAGGTCAGAAGAGGACATCAGCTTCCCCAGGAACTGGAGTAGTTATGGACGGTTGTTAGCTGCCATGTGGGTGCAGTTAATCTCTGGAAACACCCTCACAGAGGGATGTCTTCTAGGTGATTGTAAATCCATTTGAATAAATCATATCTCTGAATTCTAGATGTGTTTTTGGTTTTCAGGAAGTAAATTATTTTTTTCATTTAATATGAACTTTTGGTTGGAGTGTAACATATATAAAAAGGGTCACTCTATTTCTGTATCTCCTGATTCCCCTTTCCTCCCGACCTCACAATAATTCTAAATTTCCTTCATTTTAAGTAACACTACTGAGGTCCTATCATGTGGCCATTATGTGGGCAGAGCTGGGTTACATAAGTGTTCTGACTTCATGTTGCTCAGATACAGCTTAGTCGAAGGGAAGGGAGAGGTACAGATCATTGCCATTGAAAGAGGAAACTAGTCAAAATAGAAAAAACAGATCCAGCTGGGGGAAGTGGCACACACCTTTAATCCTAGCACTTGGGAGGCAGAGGCATGTAGATCTTTGTGAGTTCAAGGCCAGCCTGGACTACAGAGTGAGTTCCAGGACAGCTGGGGCTACAGGGAGACCCTGTCTCGAAAAGACCAAAAAAGAAAAGAAAAAAGCAGATCCATAGTGCCTTAAATAACTTAGTTTCAACAGTCTTAGTAATTAAGTCAGGACTAGAGTCCAGATTTTTTGGCTTTAATTACCTGGAATTGGGTTTGAGGTCCTGGTGACTAGCTCTAAGGAAAAAAAAAAACAAGGATGGGCTGTGATCTCATAGAATACAAACTGTAAGTAATGTAACCCCAAAGATGGGGGATGTTATACTGCATGTGCTCCTCTTTCTTTTTTTTTAATTTTTTTTAATTAATTTTTATTTATTTATTTCTGTATGTGTACGAATGTACTGTCTGTATGCAAGTCTGTGCACCCGTGTCGTGCAATGCCGCGGAGGTCAGAAGTGGGTGTTGGATTCCCCTGGAGCTGGAGTTCTCTGGAATTGGAGTTTCAGACGGTTCTCAGCCGCCATGTGGGTGCTGGGGATCGAACCCGGGTCCTTTGCAAGAGCGGTCGGCGCTCTCAACCACTAGGCCATCTCTCCAGCCCAATGCTCCTCCTTTTTCTAGACAAAATTTGGGAGTTCAGAGTGAGCAAATGAGGCAAATAAATGGTCTTCTGTCATAGAAGTTTTGTTAAGCTATTTCTGCCTTGTACACTTGAATTTCAAATTTTCTTTTTTTATGCATATCTATGTTTATTGGAGTACTCCACATTAGCCAAGAGCTGGAACCAACCCAAGTGCCCCTCAACCAACAAATGGATAATGAAAATGTGGTACATCTACAGAATGGAGATCTATACAGCGGTAAGGAAAGATGACATCATGAACTTTGCAGGTAAATGGATGGAACTAGAAGATAATCATGCTAAGTGAAGTAACACTGTCCCAGAATGACGAACGATAAATGATATCCCTCATTTGTAGATGCTAGCACCAAGTACCTAGTTACAACTAGGCAAACTGAACAATGTTAATGTTATATTTCTCTTTATCTGAAAGCAACTGTGCTCTTATAATGTGAACCCCTTAATGGGCTCTAGAACTAACTATGCTAGATACCTTTAGTGTCAACTTGACACACCTGGGTTGAGGGAGCCTCAATTGGGGAATTGGCTCCATTGGACTGGCCTGTGCCCATGTCTGTGGAGTATTGTCTTGAATGTTGAGCAATGTGGGAGGGCCCAGCCCACAATGGGTTGTACCACCCCTGGGCAGGTTGTTGTGTACTGTATAAGAAAGCAGGCTGGGGGGCTGGAGAGATGGCCTAGCGGTTAAGAGCGCCGACCGCTCTTACAGAGGACCCGGGTTCGATCCCCAGCACCCACATGGCGGCTGAGAGCCGTCTGAAGCTCCAATTCCAGGAGAACTCCAGCTCCAGGGGAATCCGAGACCCTCTTCTGACCTCCGCGGCATTGCACGACACGGGTGCACAGACCTGCATGCAGACAGTACATTCATACACATACAAAAATAAAAAAAAAATTAAAAAAAAATGGTA
>VZQC01014318.1:0-15349 GCA_009823505.1 Rhizomys pruinosus | reverse complement strand
CCTCCCTCCTCCTCCCTCCTCCCTCCTCCTCCTCCTCCTCCTCCCTTTTGTTTACAGGAGCCACTCCACCAGGCCTAAGTTGGAAAGGCAATAGAATTCTTTTTTTTTTTTTTTTGGTCTTTTTGAGACAGGGTCTCTCTGTAGCTCTGGCTGTCTTGGAACTCACTGTGTAGACCAGGCTGGCTTTGAACTCACAAAGATCCACTGCCTCTGCTTCCCAAGTGCACCACCACACCTGGCCAGCAATAGAATTCTTAAGATATGAGAAGACTCAATTTTACTGAATACCACCAGTTTTCCAAAGTGGTTATATTAAAATATGCTTCCACTAGCAATACACCAGAACTGTAGTCACACCACATCTTCATAAACACTTGGTGTTGTCAGGCTTTAAATTTTTTGACAATAGGTGTGAAATATCCCACTGTGGCTTTAATTTGCATTTATCTGATTGCTACTGAGACATCACTAGTCATTGGTCATTCCATTTTGTGCTTCTGCTAAGCCCACTTTTAGATTGGTATGTTTTTTTTACTGATTTATAATCTTTTTTTCTTTATGTGTATGTGTGCAGGAATGTGTGGTAGCCAGTGGTCAACCTTGGGTATCATTCCTCAGGAGGCATCATCCATCTTGTTTATTGAGTTGGGGCTCACTGATTAGCCTAGGCTGGCTGGTGAACAAGTCCCTGATATCCAGTTTCCTCCACCCAGTCCCCTCACCCCCCCCACCCCACCCCACAGAATTAAGAGCATGCACCACCACCTCTGGCTTTTAATTCAGGTCCTGATGCTTGCATAGCAAGTGCTTTACCGACCAAGCTGTATCCCCAGCCCCCAAAAGTTCTTATATCTTCCAGAAGCCAAAATTTGTTCATTTTATGTGTTTTAAATATTTTCTCCCTTGGATATCTTTTGTTATTGTCGTTTGTGAAACTTTTTTTCTTTTTTTAAAATTTTATTATTTTATGTGTATGAGTGTACTGTCTGCATGTAAATAGGTGCACCCGCATTGTGCAATTATGGAGAGGTCAGAAGAGGGCGTCATATTCCCCTAGAACTGGAGTTAAAGACAGTTCTTAGCTGCCAAGTGGGTTCTGTGAATTGAACCCAGGTCCTCTGTAAGAGCAGTAGGTGCTCTTAACTGCTGAGCCATCTCTCCAGCCCCATTTGTAAAACACTTAATACGGAGTTTTAATTTTTATGTAGACAAATGTATTTATCTTTACTTTATGACCATACTTTCTGGATTGTTTCATTGCCTGTCTGTGTCCTTCTAGGACACATTAAAATCTCCTTCTCCACGGGTTTGACAACTCACTCTCGCCCTCCTTTGCCCGCAGTTTGTCATGTTGACATGTGCTTTTGCTGTGGTCATGATGAGTTGCATGTGATTGGTCTGACAAGTCGAACAAGTGGTTGCAGCTGAACCGGCAGCATCCAGGGACCTCTCAAAATCTTTCAGGAGCAACTTCTGCGCAAGCTCAGAGCCAATGCACACCCCTTTACATTTCAGGTACTGCCCCAAGTCTTGAGCAAAGTTTCCAGAGAAGATCAAGAGATAAAGCTCAAGAATGAGGACAAATAGAAGTGTTCCTATTTAATCGACCACCTTTCCCTTTCCTAGATCTTTGCCAGCCTGCCCTGCTCAGTGACACTGCAGCCAGGTCCTGAAGACTCAGGCAAGGTAAGGTCTGGGTTCTGAGCAAGACAGTCTGCTAGTCAGCTTTCCACCAATGAGATAATGAACTTAAAAGGATGAGAGGCTTTTTTTTTTTTTTTGGTNTTGAATATTTTAATTTTTCTCCTGTTCTTAGAGTATAAAAATAGTTGCTGTGTTATATGACTGGATGAGTATGTGTTTGAGCAAAATACATCAGTGCTGAGCAGGGGTTGAGCAGGGGCTTCCGTCCCCTGCCCACTGGCTGGTGCTGCCCTCTCTAGCCACACCGTTTCCCAGCATTAGCTCAGAGCAGCCTTCTCCCCACAGCCTGATGGAGTGTACAGTGGAGCAGCCCACCATTGCCAAGTTGGTGGAGAACTTTGTAAGTCTCCTCAAAGGGCTACTGGAGAAGCTGTTGGATTACCAGGACGTGATGACAGACGAGAGCAAAGACAACCGTATGAGCTGCATGGTGAACCTGCTGGTGCGTGACCACCAGGTCTCCATGGACCCAACTGGACAGGTGTTCTGCTGCAGGGTAAGCTTGGGTCACACGTCTGCTCTGGGGGGGGGGCGCGATGCTAAACTCCCTCATGGAAATCCCAAAACGAGTCGTACTGGAATTTCCTGCTCTGCCTTTCTCTGTCATCTAAGAAGCCTTTCTGTGCTCAGTTTCCTTATACATAAGGTGGGAAGTGAAAGGAAGAGCTCCTTTAAGTGCTTCATACATCCCACTGAAGGAACATAGCAATAGAGTTGGATAAACGATGGGTTTCAGAGACATACCCGCAGCCCCGCGGTTTTTGCGCCCTGCCTAGAGTAACTAACAGAAGCTCTGAGTTTCAATGTTTGTCTCACAGAGAAAAGGACAGCACACAGCTGTGCCATGGTTAAAGTGTGGTAGGCTCCTTCTTGCAGAGTAATCCTAATAACTACAACTTAGGGGTGTGGTAGCCAGAGGTGAACCTTGACGAAGGTACCTATCACTAACCTCAAGGTGGTGTCTTCCACCTTTTTTTTTATTTTAAATTGGACAGCTCTCTTGCTGTCCTACGACCTCACATCTGATTAGGCTAGTCCCAGCTGTCAGCAATTCTTGGGAATCCAGCCTTTTCTCCACCCTGCTCCACCTCAAACCCCCCGCCTCCCCCCCCCCAGGATTAAGAGCATGCACCATGACCCCTGGCTTTTAATTCAGGTCCTGATGCTTGAATTAGCAAGCTCCTCTACCAGCCAATTTATCCCCAAGCTCCCAAAAAGTTCTTATATCTTTTCCAAAGCAAAATTTGTTCATCTTTACGTGTCTTAAATATTTTTTCTCCCTTGGATATCTTTTGTCAATATGTTGTTTGTTCTTTGTTTGTTGTTTTTGTTTGACTTTTTTGTTGCTAAAACTTTTAATGCAGAGTTTAATTTGTATGTGTCAAAGGTATTTATCCTCTTTTCTTTATGAATCGATACATTTCCCGGAATTGTTCAATTGCCTATCTGTGTCCTTCTGGGACACATTAAAATCTCCTTCTCCACGGGTTTGACAACTCACTCTCGCCCTCCTTTGCCCGCAGTTTGTCATGTTGACATGTGCTTTTGCTGTGGTCATGATGAGTTGCATGTGATTGGTCTGACAAGTCAAACAATTGATTGCAGCTGAACCGGCAGCATCCAGGGACCTCTCAAAATCTTTCAGGAGCAACTTCTGTGCAAGCTCAGAGCCAATGCGCACCCCTTTACATTTCAGGTACTGCCCCAAGTCTTGAGCAAAGTTTCCAGAAAAGCTCAAGAAAGAGGACAAATAGAAGTGTTCCTATTTAATCGACCACCTTTCCCTTTCCTAGATCTTTGCCAGCCTGCCCTGCTCAGTGACACTGCAGCCAGGTCCTGAAGACTCAGGCAAGGTAAGGTCTGGGTTCTGAGCAAGACAGTCTGCTAGTCAGCTTTCCACCAATGAGATAATGAACTTAAAAGGATGAGAGGCTTGATTTATTGTTGGTTTTTTTTTTTTTTTTTTGACGGGAGTTTGGTATTTTTGAAGCGGGGGTCTCCTTTAGTCCCCAGCTGAGCACCAGACTGACCTTGAACTCAACAGATCACCTTTGCCCTCGCCCACCAAGTGCTGGATTAAAGGTATGTGCTGCAACGCCCAACGAGAGGCTGGTTTTTGGCTTGTGGATTCAGTCTGTGGTTGCAGGGCTCTGGTGCTTTGACCTGTGGCAGCATTCTACCATATATGATGGCAAGCATGTGGGCTGCTCTTCGCACGTGCCAGGACAGCAAAAACAGATCCAAGAAGTCTTCTCCCAGCGACCCAACTGTCCCCATCTCTCTGAAGAGGCCTCAACTCTTGAATATTCTATATCGTCCCAGAAGAAAACAGACTAGACCAGTTATACAGGCATTTGACCACGCGTCTCCAGTGTACCTATTTCAGACCCACAAACATCTATTCAAACAGTAGGCTTGGGATACCGCAGGAGGAACATAATTGGAGACATGAGTTTCTCTCTGTTCTCTGACTCTTATACCCCTGTGGGGTTGACTCTGAAGTGAAGAGTTTCTGTTCTGAAATCTAGAGGAGAAAATCTCTAAGAGGTATTCTTTGGCTCTCCCTAAATTTTTACCTCAAGCCCCTCCCAGGAAACAGATCCTGCTCTTTTCTTTCTTTTTTTTTAAATTTCATGTGTATGAGTGTATTGGGTCATGCATGGGTATAAGTGCACCTGTGTCATGCAAGCTCAGAACAGCAGAACGTCAGAAGAAGGCATTGGATCCCCTGGAAACTGAGTTACAGATAGTTGTCAGTACACATATTCGTCCGCGGGTGCTGGGGAATCAAACCCTGTTCTCTGCAAGGGCAGACAGTGCTCTTAACCACCTGAGCCATCTTTCCAGCCTGCAGTCCTGCTGTTAGGACAGAAATAGACCTAAGCACCATGGCACCATTGCTTCCAACTTGGATGCCTTGTTCTGAGTCCATCTGATTCCATTTCTTCACTCTAGGACATAGTTCAGCAAACATGTAAAGGGCAAAGTGATAAACACACACACACATACACACACACACACAACACACACCACACACACACACACTTGTGGCTTTAAAGTATTGGTTGCAACTACTCAACTCTGCTACTGGAGTTCCAGAGCAGTCACAGACACTATGCACAATAAAACACTGGCTGAGCTCCAACAAAACTGTATTCATGACCACTGAAATTTGGATTTGGTTTAGACCACATTCGGTGAATGTGGCTCTTTGATTCGTTTCAACCATTTACAAACATAGTCATTATTCTTAGCTCAGAAGGCATAAAAAACAGGAAATAGTACAGATTAGTCAGTGGCCCGCAGTTTGTAGTCCCTTGGTATAGACAGGATTCAGTGTCCACAGGAATTCCCTGAGGGAGGCCTTCTCCCACCTCTGTCCCCAAGGACAATGGCGCTCTATAGGTGGCATGGGGAGGTGTGTGCTTCTAAAATGAGACGTTCAAGCTAACCCGTTGTCCTCTACTCAGTGATACTGTGCAGCTGGTTGTCGGGAAAGTGTAGTATTCCGCCATGGAATCAGGCTCAGGAACCTAGGCCAAGACCATCAGATGCTTCTGTCATCTCAGCCCCTAAGACTCCAGGCCTGGATGGACAGGGAAGATGGTGACATCCCTCTCCCCACACATCCTATCCTCTACCTCAACCCCTCTGGTACCCTTTCTTTACTGATTTATTTATTTATTTATTTGGTCTTTTCTGAGACAGGGTTTCCCTGTAGCCCCAGCTGTCCTGGAACTCAGTCTGTAGTCCAGGCTGGCCTTGAACTCAGAGATCTGGCTGCCTCTGCCTCCCAAGTGCTAGGATTAAAGGCGTGCGCCACCACGACTGGCTGATTTCTTAGATAGGCAGACATGGGAGTGAGGGCAGCCACAGTTTTAAGGAAAGAGAAATTCTAGATCTGGGTGTGGGCAGCCTCCCTCCAACCTACCTAGTCAGGTCCTTCTGCTTCAGGTCCATTACCATGGAGAATCTATTTCTGTCCATGTTTCTATCAACAACTGTAGCAGCAAGGTCCTCAAAAGAATCAAGATTGCAGGTGGGTTTCTTATTGCCTTGAACCTGGCCCCTAGACAACAGCTCCTAAAACTCACCCCTACTTCTTCCTCAGCTGTATTCATCATGGCCTCTCCTCCAACATGTATGAGCACCTCTTACTGTATCATGTATAAGGTACCTATATGCAATATCATATCAGAGGACAGAGAGATAGGGTCATGACGATGGCTGGCTGATTACAGTCATGCATTTTTCTTGGCTTTTTCAGTTGACCAGACTACAGATGTTTTTCTGTATTCACTAGACAAGTACACGAAGACTGCGTTCACTCAGGAGTATATGTAAGCTGGTTTTGGGTCTAGGGAAAGACCTAAGGGGTGGGATGATGGGAAAAAAAGACCAAGAGGAAGAGGATGGACTTGGGAAAAGATGAAGGAAGTGGGGAGAATCTAGAAATGAGGAAGGTCAAGGTAAGGGTTGAAGTATAGAAAGGGAAGGACACTCTGGAGAATTAGAGGGAAGGGACGTGACTTACAGGAAGACCATGTGCTGGGAAATCCCTGTCCCACTCTTTAGAGCTATACATGTCATTTCTCTTTAGATATTCCATGAGGTTCTTGAGACCGTGCACCCTCCTGAGCCTTAGAGCCAGCTTCAAGCTAAATCAATTCCTATGGAGCGAACAGTAAGCTTTGGTCTTAGGTAATGAGAAAGGAAAATGCAGAAAGCAGAAAAATCTTTTGCCATATAAATTTTACTGTTCAAGCCAGGCATGGAGGTGCATGCTTATAATCCTGGCACTCAGGGGTCAACATTGAGAAAGGATTGTAAGTTTGAGACCAGCCTGGGCTACACAGCAAGTCCCTGTGTCAAAAACAAAACAAAACAAGACACACTTCACAAAGGTCTTACATATATTGTCTTCCTAAGAATCCCATTAAAGTGGACTAGACATGTGGTTGGTTACTTTCGGTTTGGTCTGTTTTGTTGTTGCTATTGTTGCTTTTACAGGTGAAGTGCTGAAGATGGAAGCAGGGCCTCACACCATAGGTATCTGAGGACGAGGGCAGAAAAGCTAGAGAAGGTAGATGAGGCTANATTCCGCCATGGAATCAGGCTCAGGAACCTAGGCCAAGACCATCAGATGCTTCTGTCATCTCAGCCCCTAAGACTCCAGGCCTGGATGGACAGGGAACATGGTGACATCCCTCTCCCCACACATCCTATCCTCTACCTCAACCCCTCTGGTACCCTTTCTTTACTGATTTATTTATTATTATTATTTTTTTGGTCTTTTCTGAGACAGGGTTTCCCTGTAGCCCCAGCTGTCCTGGAACTCAGTCTGTAGTCCAGGATGGCCTTGAACTCAGAGATCTGGCTGCCTCTGCCTCCCAAGTGCTAGGATTAAAGGCATGTGCCACCACGCCTGGCTGATTTCTTAGGTAGGCAGACATGGGAATGAGGGCAGCCACAGTTTTAAGGAAATAGAAATTCTAGATCTGGGTGTGGGCAGCCTCCCTCCAACCTAGTCAGGTCCTTCTGCTTCACGTCCATTACCATGGAGAATCTATTTCTGTCCATGTTTCTATCAACAACTGTAGCAGCAAGGTCCTCAAAAGGATCAAGATTGCAGGTGGGTTTCTTATTGCCTTGAACCTGGCCCCCAGACAACAGCTCCTAAAACTCACCCCTACTTCTTCCTCAGCTGCATTCATCATGGCCTCTCCTCCAACATGTATGAACACCTCTTACTGTATCAACATGTATGAGCACCTCTTACTGTATCATGTATAAGGTACCTATATGCAATATCACATCAGAGGACAGAGAGATGCGGTCATGACGATGGCTGGCTGATTACAGTCATGCATTTTTCTTGGCTTTTTCAGTTGACCAGAACACAGATGTTGTCCTGTATTCACTAGACAAGAACACGAAGACTGCGTTCACTCAGGAGTATATGTAAGCTGGTGTTGGGTCTAGGAAAAGGCCTAAGGGGTGGGATGATGGGGAAAAAAAGACTAAGAGGAAGAGGATGGACTTGGGAAAAGATGAAGGAAGTGGGGAGAATCTAGAAATGAGGAAGGTAAAGGTAAGGGTTGAAGTATAGAAAGGGAAGGACACTCTGGAGAATTAGAGGGAAGGGACATGACTTACAGGAAGACCATGTGCTGGGAAATCCCTGTCCCACTCTTTAGAGCTATTCATGTCATTTCTCTTTAGATATTCCATGAGGTTCTTAAGACCGTGCAAGATACTCTTAGGAGCGAAAGTGCACTTGGTCGGCAACCTTGCCTAAGTTCTTTTCTTATTCTCTTTCAGAGAGAGACAGTAGCTGCTAACTCCAGCTTCTCCCAGAGGTTTACAGTAACCCCACTCCTGGCTGCTAACTGCCAGAAACAGGGCCTGGCACTGGATGGCAAACTCAAGCATGAAGATACCAATCTGGGCTCTAGCACAATGTAAGCTCATATGTAACTTCCAACTCTACTTCCCACACCTGTACCATTGATGCGCTATATGACTGCAAGGGTTCATCTTCAGCCATCCTAGTTAACCTTAAAATGTCCCTCACCCGTGTTCAGCACCCTCCCAAGCCTTAGACCCAGCTTCAAGCTAAATCAATTCCTATGGAGCGAATAGTAAGCTTTGGTCTTTGGTAATGAGAAAGGAAAATGCAGAGAGCAGAAAATCTTTTGCCATATAAATTTTACTGTTCAAGCCAGGCATGGAGGTGCATGCTTATAATCCAAGCACTCGGGGGTCAGCATTGAGACAGGAGGATTGTAAGTTTGAGACCAGCCTGGGCTACACAGCAAGTCCCTGTGTCAAAACAAAACAAAACAAGACACACTTCACAAAGGTCTTACATATATTGTCTTCCTAAGAATCCCATTAAAGTGGACTAGACACGTGGTTGGTTACTTTCGGTTTGGTCTGTTTTGTTGTTGCTATTGTTACTTTTACAGGTGAAGTGCTGAAGATGGAAGCAGGGCCTCACACCATAGGTATCTGAGGACGAGGGCAGAAAAGCTAGAGAAGGTAGATGAGGCTAGAAAGTGAGAGTGGAACAGCCAATAAAGTAGGCTCTTGAACAGAGGAGGATAACATGTCAAACAGAATTTTAGGAAGAAAAATTGAGTGGCTTTAGCAGTTGCTTTCCCAAGGGGAAGGAGAGATTAGAGCTTGGGAGATCTTTTGGGAGAAGACAAAGGCAATAGGGTGTGGTGAAAGCATTGGGAATGGAAATTAAATTACTACCCTAAGCACAAAAATGAATGCTACAACTTCTAGCCTTCGGCCTGGAATTGACTAAGAGCTTCTGGTGATCCTGGCATCCTACAAAGTTAGAGTGAACTTGATGATCTATCCTGGAGGCGAGTTTGAGGTTTGGGAGTTGGTCTGGGCAGGCTGGGAGTAAGGGTTCTCAGTGTTTCTCTATTAGACGAGCAGCACATTTGAAAGGTACTCCTCTTTCCAGAATAAGTTCTCTGTGAGCTCAAGGGAACAAGTCACCTTCCCTCAAAAAGCCATTCTGTTGCTTAGTTGGTCTTAGTACCCCACATCCTCCATTAAAAATGGGCTTCCCCTTACCCATTTTCAGCTGCTCATTTGGGGTGTCATTCTTTTCATACCATCCTAGGAGTTCTGCTAGCCAGAGGAAAGAAAGGTGTGAAGACTGGGGCAAGCAGGGGTGGATGAGAGGATGTGGTGGTCTCTGAATGAGTGTCTCCCGTAGGCTCTAGGTATTCAAACATTTGTCTCCATTTGGTGGTTGGCGCTGTTTTTGGAGGTCTTGGGTGTGTGGCCGTGCTGGAGGAAAATGTGTCACTGGGGCAGGTTTAGTGAGTTTAAACAAGCCTCTGTCCTCCAGTCCTCTCTCTCTGCTTCCTGTGCTCATTGCTACATGTGACCCTCGGCTTCCTGCTCCAGTCTCCAGTCGCCATGCCTCCCACCACAATGGGACTCTAATTCCCTGGAACAGCCAATCGTAAGCCAAAAAACTCTTCCTTTGATAAGTCACTTGCTCATGGGTCGTATATCACATACAACAAAAGGGACTAATACAGTAATTTGGTAACCAGAAGAGTGGGGTGTTGCGCTGGAAGAACCTGACCATGTGGGATTTGGAGAAATGTGGAAGACTTTGAAACTTTGGCTAGAAAAAAGCTGAGACTACTGTAAGCAGAGCTTTAACAGGCCATTCTAGTAGAAAGCCTGGAAGAAAGCATTGCTGCAAAAAAGTGGTGGTTCCAGAGTATATTTTGATAAAGAGTCTGCAGCAGGTTGGCCCACAGCCCAAATGCTTGCCTGATGCTAATTTTGAAAAAAGCCAAATGGCTACTGTCTGTCAGAGGGATATTTCAAGACAGCCTAACGTAGAAGTGGTGGTGTGGCTTTTAATTGGTGAATATTGTGCAGATCAACAGTGAAGAAGAGCAGATGGGCAGAAAGAAATGCAGAATTACAGTTTGGATCTTATAACTGCACTTAGGAAGATTAAAGGTGGGACCAAGACTTGTGAAGGAGAGGCTCCCTTTCAAAAGGAGAATAAAGTCACGTGATTAAGGAGAGGCTCTCGGAGATTACAAGTACAAAAGAAGTGACCTTCAGGGCAAAAAGACCACACCAGCTAATCCTCCAACAAGTCCTGGGCAGAGAAAAATTGCAAATGTGGTTAAAGTAGGAGAATTCCATCCCAAACTTGCAACCAAACTAGGCAGTTTCATTCACATGTTGTGCTGGCTTTAGAGGTATGCAGTTTGCAAGAGTGAAGGGGTCATCAGTTCTTCCTCCATGGTTTTAGAGAGGCTGCCAAGTCAGGCAGAGCACAGCAGGGGTGTCCCTGGCATAACAGAAGGCCCTGATAGGCCATTGTCTGAAGCTGAGAATGTGAGGACTGGTTGGCAGTGGAGATCCCAAGAAGACATTCGAGATGCCAGACCTCGAATGTCTCTCCTATTTGCCAAGGAGAGCTGCATACAGGGAGGTGGTACTGGCCTAAGGAAAAGATGTATGTTATGGTTGAAAGCAAACTGGAAGAGCTGAGCCATCTAATCCCTTGGAAGTAAAGTCCAGAAGTCACGACATGGAGCTACTGGACTTGGTTTTTGCCCTGCTGGTTTTCGGTCTTTCTTTGGTTCAAGTATTTCCCCACTATGCCTCTATTCCTCCCTTTTGGAATGGGAATGTGTATTCAGTCCACTGTACGTTGGGAGTTGTAATTTGCCTTTTGATTCTATACCAGGAGCTTACAGTTTAGAAGATTGGCCTGAGTCTTCAGAAGAGACTTTGGAACTGATGGACTTTTGAATAATGGCATTGAAACTGGGGGAGACTATGGGGACTTTTGTGGTTGGACTGAATGCATTTTGCACTTTATATAGTCATGAGCCTGGACTCTGGGAGTGGAATGTGGTTTGAATGAGTGCTCCCCATAGGCTCCTAGGTATTCAGACATTTCTCTCCAGTTGGTAGCACTGTCCTTGGAGGTCTTAAAAGGTGTTGCCATGCTGGAGGAAGTGTGATCACTGGGGCAGCTTAGTTTGAGTTAAACAAGCCTCATGGTCTCCAGTCTCTCTCTTCTGGCTTCCTGTGCCTCATTGCAGATGTGACCCTCGGTTTGCTGCTCCAAGCTGCCAGCGCCACGCCTGCCCGCCACAATGGACTCATATTCCTTGGAACCGTCAATCGTAAGCTCAAATACAACCTTCCTCTTATAAGTTCCTTGGTCATGGATTTATCACAGCAACAAAAAGTGAATACAGAGGATTGAGGAGACCCAACGGGGGGGGTGGCAAGAAGACCTGTAGGGCCTTCTAACTCACGGAGGTGGGGAAAGGAGGTGCAGGGATTGGGGTTGTGAGGACGTCAGGATCTCCAGCTTGGGAAACTTGCAGTGATGTTGGTGTGGAACTGCCCCTGCCCCTGCTCCATCCAGGACCATCTCATGGTGAGAGACCAAGGAACAATCATCCCGAGGGGTGGAGCTCAGGCACTTGTTGGTGCTCAGCCTTTTGAGATGGTAAATTAACAGGCAGTTGGATGCTGGGTTTTAGGGGACTAGTGGGCAGGAAACTGGAAAAGGGAAGGATTTAATGAAGAAAATCGGTGCCGGGGAGCTGCGTAGCCTCTCCTCCGCTTCAGCTCCATGTTCCCTCCCTCTGCATCCATTCACAGTGGCTGCCAGGAAAATCTGACACCTGGAAGCCTGTCCCCCTCTCCCTATTGCTCC
Source organism: Rhizomys pruinosus (assembly GCA_009823505.1). NCBI lineage: Eukaryota > Metazoa > Chordata > Mammalia > Rodentia > Spalacidae > Rhizomys > Rhizomys pruinosus. The sequence goes on along the minus strand of VZQC01014318.1, from coordinate 3,411 downwards.
ATTTTATGAGGGAAATTTTTTGTCATCAAAGTATTGCTTTCAACACATATACAGTAGAAACAAAAGGTTGAACTTTGTGCCACGGTTCAGTGCTTTCCACAGCCCTCTTCCCTGTCTGCCTGTCTTCCACCTGCTGCTTTTCTTGGGATTGTTCTTCACTCTCACCCCTTCCACTTCCATTTTTGCTTTTCTTCTTTTATTCCCTCCAAAAACCCATTCTGTTGCTAGGTTGGCCTTATGCTCTCCCATCCCCCAGCGAGACTAGATTGTCCCTTCCTCATTTAAACTGCTATTTTGGGGCACCATTCTATCCCCAGCATCCTTGCTTTTGTTCCGTTCTCAAATTCCTTCTGGACATCCCACCCTCCGTTATTTCCCTTTCAGAACTCCTGGGGTGCAGTTGTTTAGGGGGGATCAAAAGGACACAAGCCAATGTGATCAATGTGGGGTGTGGGAGAAGGTTGACGAACAGGGAAGGGATTGCTTCTCTGCAATCAGGAAAGCTGAGTGAAGAGGGATCATGGGAGGAAGCCCAGACAGGGTTTTCTAACCCTCCATTCCCCTCTGCTGCTTCTGCAAGCTCGGAGGATATACTCATTGAGGAGTTCATGCAGCAGGAGTATGGATGGGCGGACAGCTAGAAGGCTTTGCTGCAGCCGGAGTTCAAGGAAGCTGATGCTTACCTCTGATGATCCTTTACGTTGCTCTAATAAATTGTTTTGTTCAGACATGCCTGGGGATCTCCTTGCTATTTTCTTCCTCCGGGAGGGTGATGGAAATACAGAGAATGACCCACCCTGCTTTGGGGCCTGTACTCCTCTCTCTGGTGATCAGATTACCTTTAGTAAGTGTTCTGCCCCATGTGCTCGCAGACGCACTCATCACCTGCCCTCCTTGGGTCCTTGTTTTCTCTCTGGCCATGGTGGTCATCCAGCCCCATTTAATCTCCTACTCTAGAGATCACCTCAGCCCTAACAGCAGGAGGTATTTGCACTGCAAGGAACCCCAGAGAGAAAGCCAAAGGGTAGTGGCTACTCCTAGCGTCACCTACCTGGGCGAGAGTGCCGCATACCAGCTTGCATGTTGGATGCTAGGAGTACAGTGCAGATGAACAAAAGTCAGCGTTAGCCTCGCTACCTTCCCCAGACATACGTTCACAAGGCCATCCTTGTCCTCCAGGGCAAGCCACAGGCCCATGGCCTGGAGACCATCAGGAAACACAAATAAGCAGCTCTTGCAAATCCAGGCTCATATTCTCAGGAAGGCAGAGGGGTGCAGATGGGGGTTGAGCTTTAAGAAGCTGTGACTGGTATGGAATGAAGTGGGGGTGTTGCTGCTTCTAGGGCAAGCAAGTACTTACTTCCTTGCTGGAAAATTTTGCTGTGTGTCAATGGGGGAGGGAAGTCTTACAGACTATGAGGGAAGGGTGACGGTTGGCCTTTCCAAGAGACAAGAAATAAATGTAGAGGCAGAAAGAGGTGATACTATCATCCATTTGGTGGGTAAAAAGACTGATCTGAACAACAAACGGTAAGGTGTTAACTACAAGTTCTAGCCTACCTAAAGTCCAGGTCTACTTTGCTGTTTGCTTGGGGAGCAGGGACTGGAAATGGCTCAAAAAGGTCATGGGTTCAAGGCTTCTAGGTTTCCTGGTCCAAGGCAAGCATCAGTATACCTTAGCAAGATTTATCATCATCTGCTTCCTCTGAGTTTCTATTATCTGCTCCCATTTATTTCTCATTGCCCAGATAATTCTAGGAAGAACATGGTGAGGAATAATCTAGGGGCATCAATGTGATATTTTTTAAGATCAGTGCCCAACCCAGTTTCAATATGACAAATTGAAAACCTGTTCCTCCTTATGATGCATCCTTTGTACTGTCTCTAACTACCCAGCACCACTTACTCTTTTAGATGGCCTAGAATTATTTATTTATTTATTTATTATTTATTTATTTGATTTTATGTGTATGAATGTTCTGTCTGCATGTAGGTCTGTGCACCCGTGCACATGCCACGGAGGTCAGAAGAAAGAGGGTGTCGGATTCCCCTGGAAACTGGAGTTCCTCCTGGAATTGGATTACAGAAGGTTCTCAGCCAACATGTGGATTATGGGGATCAAACCCGGGTCAAACCCGGGTCCTCTACAAAAACAACCAGTACTCTTAACCACCAAGCCATCACTCCAGCCCCTTGCCCTGAATTGTCTTATATTGGAGATGAGGCAAGGTTCATTTCCCGAAGATGCAGCCCAAAAGCCCAGAGAACCATCTCTCAGCCTTTTCTGAAACTTTTAAAAAAAACTACATGTTCCCAGGCAATGTGGCACTGCCTTTTAATCCCAACACTCAGGAGCAGAGGGACAGGCAGATCTCTTCTGTTTCAAGGTGAGCCTGGTTTACATAGTGCAGTTCCAGGCCAGCTGGAAAAAAAAAAAAAAAAAAAATTCAAAAAGACAAAAAAAGAATTAATACGTCTGTCATTATCCATAAACGAGCCTGTTATTACCATAAACTAAGACAGCTATTCTGGCAGTTTCTCCCCTTCCTTCCGGTAGTTAAATTCGCCTCTATTGCTGGAAGAAGGTAGTATCTTTTTTCGCCTACGTTTTCTGGAGTAGGGCATGTGCAAGCAGAAGCAGCAATCTTCTCTTGCTGTTAATAGCCAGACCAAATTTTCTGCTCAAGTGGTAATGTAAAACAGAACCAACTTTAGAAAAAAACAGAACAAACAACAAACCGAAACTCATTGGTTTGCCTTTAAGTGAAGGTAATATAGTCATGAATTCATTTATTTTTTTTAGTTTTCAGAGACAGGGTCTCCCTTTAGTCCCCAACTGGCCTGGAGCTCTCTCTGTAGACCAGGCTCCTTGAACTCACAAGATATGCCTGCCTCTGTTGCGTCTGGAGTGCTGGGATTAAAAAGCATCGTCTACCTGGCACTAGTGGTAATACCATTTCTTATTCACCATTTGGGGGCTGGGAATCGAACCCAGGTCCAACTGCAAGAACAGTGGGTGCTCTTAACCACTGAGCAGTATCTCCAGGCCCAGAATTCATTTTTTATTAGCTTACCCTAAGAGTTGAGATTTGATTCATCACCTCAGCTCTATTACCTTCCTTAACATAAACATGAGTGGTTAAAAACCAACTTTCTCTCTTGCAGTGTTCTGGCACTAAAACCTATTGTTGGAGTAAAGAACTTGAACAGAGACTTCACAAGTGAGAATAAACGATGGGCTGAGAGAAATACATCTTAAAAAAAGTGTCTTCAACATCTGGCTGGAGAAGAGGCTCAGCAGTTTTAAGGAGCGCCAACTGTTCTTTGCAGAGGACCAGGTTTGATCCCCAGCACCTACCATGTGGCAGATTTAAGAACCATCCCTTTAACTCCAGTTCCAGGCGGGAATCC
>VZQC01014315.1:706517-904698 GCA_009823505.1 Rhizomys pruinosus | reverse complement strand
ATTTTTTGTACAAGATTATCAAATCTAGACCCATGTCCCCCACCCTATCCCCCACCCCACCAGAGCTCATGTATTCAGCCAAACTATGCTTTTCATCTCTTTCTCAGTCTTTCTCAAATTTCTCCATGTGGAAGTTGACTGTTTTGAGCAGGAAGTTCACTGTTTCAGTTCTTTGATGCAGTCCTTTCTGTTGTGTTGTTGTTGTTGTTTTCCAATATGCATCACTCGAACTACTTGGACAAAAGCTCAAGGGACCATGCACAAGAAATACACTAGGTAATTGGCACTAGCATCCACAGATGAGGATACCATTCATCGTTGTTTGTTTTTCTGGGACTGTGGTTACTTCACTCAGCTGATGTCTTCTTGTAGCTCAGCCCATTTTCCTGCAAAGCTCATGATGTCATCTTTCTTTACTGCTGCATAGAATTCCCTTGTGTAGATGTACCACATTTTCTCTATCGACTCATCAGTTGAGGGGCATTTGGGTCAGTTCCAGCTCCTTGCTATTGTGAAGAGAGCTGAAATAAACATGGCCATGCATGTATCTCTGCAGTGGGGTGAGTCTTGTGGGTACATTGGGTACATGCCTAGGAGTAGGCTGGGTCAGGTGGCAAGTTCATTCCAAGTGTTCCAAGGGTTCTCCACACTGCTTTCCATAGTGGCTGCACGAGTTTACATTCCCACCAGCAGTGGATGAGTGTTCCCCTTTCCCCACAACCTCTCCAGCACTTGGTATCATTTGTTTTCTTGATCCTAGCCAGTCTTATTGGAGTAAGATGATATCTTAAAGTGGTTTTTCATTTTGCATTTCCTTAATGATTAGTGATGTTGAATACTTAAGATTGTTTCCAGCTATCTCTAATCCTCACTTGTGAAGTCTCTGTTCAGCTCTTTTCCTTTTGTTTTTTTTTTTTTTTTTTTTTTTTTTTTCTTCTTTTGTTTTTGGGGTAAGTTTATATATTCTGGAAATCAATGCTTTGTCAGATGTTTCTGGTGAAGGTTTCCTCCCACTCTGGTGGATTTCTCGTCACTTCCTTGATTGTTTCTTTTGATGTACAGAAGCTTTTGAGTTTGATGAAGGTCCCATTTGTCAACTGTCGACCGTTAATTCTTGTGCAGCTGCTTGTCTGATTTAGGAAGTCTTTTCCTATGCCTATGTCTTGTAGTCTGCTGCCCACTTTTTTTTCTATCGCCTTCAGAGTTTGGGGTTTCACGATGAGGTCTTTAATCCATCTGGAGTTGACTTTTTGCACAGGGCAAGAGGTAGGGGTTTAATTTCATTCTTCTACAAGTGGTGATCCAGTTTTTGCCAATACCACTTGCTGAAGATGCTGTCTTTTCCATTTTCTGTCTTCTGGCCCCCTTGTCAAATATGAGATGGCTGAAATTGTATATGCTCAGATTTGGATCTCAGTTTTGTTCCATTGGTCAACAGGTCTGTTTTTGTGCCAGTACCAGGCTGTTTTTTATGACTATAGCCCTGTAGTATAGTTTGAAGTCTGGTATAGAGATCCCCTCTGTATTGCTCTTTTCACTCAGGGTTGTTTTGGCTATTCGGGGTCTTTTGTTTTTCCAAATGAATTTAAGGACTTTTTTTTCCCCCAAGCCTGTGAAGAAACTCTTGGGGATGTTAATTGGGATTGCGTTAAATCTATACAAGAGTTTGGGTAGAATGGACATTTTTACAGTGTTAATTTTCCCAATCCATGAGCATGGGAGGTTTTCCATCTTCTGATGTCTTCTTCAATTTTTCATTTCTTCTCAGGGTTTAAAAATTTTTGTTTGTAGAGATCTTTGGTGTCTTTGGTTAGGTTTGTTCCTAGGATATTTTATTGTTTTTGAGGCCATTGTGAGAGAGAGAGGATTTCTTTCCTTGAATTCCTTCTCCAGTTTGTTTTTTGTTGGTGTAAAGAAAGGCAATTGATTTTTTTTCAGGTTTATTTTTGTATCCTGCCACTTTTGCTGAAGCTGTTAATCGTTTCTAGGAGGTTTTCTGGTGGAGTTTTTAGCATCCTTTAAGTAAACAATCATATCATCAGCAAATAGGGATAGCTTGAACTGTCCTCTTTCTCTAACTAGTACGTCCTTTAATTTCCTTTTCTTGCCTTATTGCTCTACGCAAGTGTTTCAAGCACTATATTGAAGAGGAGTGGTGACAGGGGGAGCCTTGCCTGAGTTCCTACCTTTAAAGGGAATGTTTCTGTTGTTTCCCCATTTAGGATGATATTGGCTGTGGGTTTCCTGTTTGTGGCTTTGATTACACTGAGGGATGATCCCTCCAATCCAGTTCCCTCTAGGACTTTAAGCATGAAGGGATGCTGGATTTTGTCAAAGGCTTTTTTTCAGCTCAATTGAGATGAATGGTGGTGGTTTTTGTCTTTCAGCACTTATATGCTTTGATGATTTTTATTGATTTTCATATGTTGAAACCATCCTGCATCTCTGGTATGAATCCAAGTTGGGCATGAGGATGATCTTCTTCTTTTTTTTTGTCTTTTCGAGACAAAAAATTTGGTGGAGAATTCCTTCATGTTTGTATCCTTTCTAAACATTTCAGATAATAATGGTTGTAGGTTTTTGAAATGTTTTATAGAATTCTGCTGTGAAACACGTCTGTGCTTGGGCTCTTTTTAGGCGGGATGGTTTCTTATTACATCTTCAATTTCTTCATATATTATGGGTCTGTTTAAGATGTTGATTACTTTCTTGGTTTGAGCTTTGGTGATTCCAGGATTTCAGATATTCATCCATTTCTTCTAGGTTTTCAAACTTGTTTTTAAGTATTCCCTTCATGATTTTCTGGATCTTTCCTGTCTTTGTGATACTTCCCTTTCATCACGGATTGTATTGATTTGAGTTGTTGCTCTTCTTTCTTTTGGTTAACTGGGCTTAGAGTTCATGTCTATCTTGTTTATTTTTCAAAGAACCAACTTTTGGATTCATTGATTTTTTTTTTATTGCTTTCTTTGTTTCTATTCTTATTTCTGCTCTGATTTTTGTTATTTCTTCCTGTTGTTGCATTTAGGTTTATCTGTTTGTTGCCTCTCAAGTGCTTTTAGCTGCAGTGTTGATGTTCACTTGTGCTCTTTTGTTTTTTGTGTTTTGTTTTGTTTTGTTTTTTGGTCTTTTCAAGACAGGGTCTCCCTATAGCCCCAGCTGTCCGTTTTTCTAATGTAGGCACCCAGGGCTATAAACTTCCCTCTTAGATTGCTTTTTAAGTTGTCCATAGGTTTTGTTGTGTTGTATTGTCATTGTCATTCAGTTCCAGGAATGCTTTATTTTTTATAATAATAATAATTATTATTATTAATAATTAATAATATATTATTATTATTATAAAATTATTATTATTTTTTGGTCTTTTTGAGACAGGGTCCTCCTGTAGCCCCAGCTGTCCTGGAAACTCACTCTGTAGTCCAGGGCTGGCCTTGAAACTCACAAAGATCCGCATTTGTCTCATTTTATTATTATTATTTTATTTATGTGGTCATGTGACTGTCTGCATGTAGGTTGGTGCACCTGTGTTGTGCAATACTGCGGAGGTCAGAAGAGGGTGTCTGATTCCTCTAGAACCGGAGTTAAAGACGGTTCTTGGCCACCATGTGGGTGCTGGGAATTGAACCTGGGTCCTCTGCAAGAACAGTTGGTGCTCTTAACTGCTGAGCCATCTCTCCAGATCCCACTTTTATTTCTTTCTTTATCTCTTCCTTGACCCATCCATTATTCAAGAGTGTGTTGTTTAGTCTCCATGTGTACTTGTAGTAGTAGGGCTTATCCTAGGTGTTGATGTTGGGTTTTGTTGCACTGTGGTCTGATAGAATGCATGAAAATTTATTTCAATCTTTTGTATTTGTTGGAGGTTTCTCTGTGTCCCAGTATGTGGTCGATTTTGGAGAATGTTCTGTGGGGTGTTGAGTAGAAGTGATTCTCTGGTATTAGGGGTGGAATATTCGGTAGAGGTCTGTATGGGTCCATTTGGTGTATCATATTGTTCAGTTCAAGATGTCTCTCTGTTTATTCTTTGTCCTGTTGACCTGTCCAAAAGGGCTCAGTGGGGTATTGAAGTCCCCTACTATGAGTGTACTGGGGTTAGTATGTGACTTGTGGATCCTAGAGAATTGTCTTTATAAAGTTTGGTGCACCAGAGTTTGGTTCAATATATATTTCATAGTTGTGAAATCTTCTTGTGAATTGTTCCTTTGATAAAAAGGTTAATGACCTTCTTGTCTCTTCTGATTTCTTTTAATTTGAAGTCTATTTTGTCTTATATATAAAAATAGCAACTCCTGCTTTCTTTTTGGTACCATTTTGCTTGGAATATTCTTTTCCATCCCTTCACTTTAAGGTGGTGCTGTCCTTGAAGGTAAGATGCGTTTCTTGTAGACAGCATGTAGATGGGTTCTGTTTCCTAATCCAATCTCCCAGTCTATGTCTTTGATTGGGGAATTTAGTCCATTAACATTTAAGGTTATGACTGATAGGTTTGTGTTGCTTCCTTTTGCCTTATTATCCATTTGCAGGTTTGGGTTTAGGTTTCTACTTCTGCAGTTATGCTTTTATTGATTTCTCTTTCTAGTTGCCTGGGGATGGTTGCTCCTTTTTCTGTCCTTTGAATTGCTTCAAGTATTCTCTGAAGGGTTGGTTTTCCGGACATGTATTCTTTCATCTTGTTTATGTCATGGAAGATTTTTCTCTCTCTTCACTATAATGAACATTTTTGCTGGGTTAATAGTTACCTGGGTTTGGCATCTATTGTTCTTTAACACTGGGATTGCTTTGCTCCATGTTCTTCTTGCTTTCATAGTTAAGCTTCTCAATCTCTTCCTGTAGCTCTTTGCTTTACTGGTTGGTTTCCTTGTCTTTTTCAGCATGGGATCTTTTCAGTGTTTCCACATCCTTCTGGAGTTTGTCATTCTATCCTCTCTAGTCCTTCTTGAGTTCTTCATTCTCTTTTCTTAATTCTTTGATTTGCTCTTTATAATCTTGTACTTCTTTAAGTATGTTCACAATTGTTATTTCTGATACTCTGTGTCCTGGGCCATCCCCAGGGGGATTCCCACTATAGGAATCTTCCACAGGTTGGTAGAGCTTGGTGTGGGATTATCCTGCACCTTTCCCATGTTGTCTCTTCTTTCGTTCCTGGCATATAGGCTTCTCCTTCCTGTATTCCATGTGGGTCCCAAATGCCTCTTCACGTGTTGAAGACTTGTTTGCTTGCCTCCTTCATATGCCTTCGTTATGTTGACTTGATTTGTTTTTATTTTTTTTTTTCTTTCTTTACTCCTTACTTATGGAGTTGTTGACCTCTCTAAACTTTACGGCTTGTCTATTGGAGGTCCAAACTACACTCGTCCTTTAATTTCCTTTAAAAAAAAAGATTATATATAAGCCAAGGCAAGGTGGTGCACGCCTTTAACCCAGCCTCTGGAAGCTAAGTGGTGCACCCTTTAATCCAGCAGTACTTGGGTAAGAGCAGAGGCAGGCCGAGTCTCTGTGAGTCAAAGCCAGCCCTGGGTCTACAATAGTGAGTTCTAGGACAGCTGGGGCTACAGGGAGAACCCCCCCAATTATTATTATATACCTGACAAGTGTTTCAGTTCTAGACTCTCAATCTCCTCAGCTGGCTGCTTCTACTCTCCAATTTCAGAGAGTGTCTATCACGTAACTTTTAATGCTATTGGAATAGAGTGTGTGTTTTGTTTCTAAGTGTTTTATATGCCAGGAGAAGATACACATATACATGTATTTACCTATTAAACTGTTACTGGCTTTTAACAGAAACATAATTAGCAGTACATAAAGGTATAAAACTTGAACAGATCACCCGATGTCACTTAGATGTTAGCATTTAAAAATTTTTTAAATTTATTGTTTATATATATAGGTAACAGTTATTTATTTTTTTTTTTATAAAAACTAGACCGTCACTGTCCCTACATCTCCCTACCACCAGAGCTACATGCAATTGAACTTTTTTTTTGTTTTTCATTTTTTATCAGTCTTTTCTCAATTCTTGATCTGTAAGAAGTTGCTGTTTTGAGCCAAGTAGATTCACCTTATTTCAGTCAGTTTTTCGTTTTCTTTTTTTTTTTTTTTTTTGTTTTTTTCAAGTACTTTGAATACCCAGTACTTGGACAAAAGCTCAAGACAGCCCTGCACAGAAATACAACATAGGTAAATTGGTCACTAACACTACCACAGGTCTTCATTGCAAGAATAGTCATTCAGGCTTTTTAACTTACGAAGTCATTTCTCCAGCCCCAGCACTGACATTTTTCTTAGGTCACTTCCCACATTACTGAAGTTGATGAAGCCCTTCAAAGTGCATGCTCTTTTGCTGTAATATGGCAGCTTTCAAGGCCTGGTTCACTCTGTGCTTGTTCAGCTACCTGAAGGCATGCATTCCTTTAGCCTTTTCCTTTCCTTTGTTCAGTATTTACTCTGTGGCCCAAAAGAGAGAACTTGCCGAATCAGACTTTAGAGAGATCGAAAAGACCGCTAGAACAACACCAAGTGCTTTTTTTTCATGTTATTGAAAAAAATATCTTTTGGGAAAGAACTGCCATTCGAAATGTAGCCAGCCACCTAACAAATCCTATGGCATTAGTAACTTTGGGAAGCTCTAAATCTTCTTGCCCTCATCCTTGTTAATTCAAGAACCAATAGTGATATATTGTATGAGCGACTTTTAAAATGAAGGATATAAACAAGACTGCAAGAGATGAATGCAAAGGGATCTGTTATGGAAACCAAGAGGCTGTACTGTTTTAGATGAGGAAAAATACTACCTTGTATGTTTTAGTAGGAAGTCAGAAATAGACACAGTCTGAATATCAGAAATTAAATGTGGGAAAAAATAGTTTGTTGACGGAACAAAACATTTTAGTGCAGAATGCCTCAAATTGTGACAGTTTTCACTTAAAGACATGTTCTGGCTGGGGAAGGAGTTGAAGGAGGGAAGACAGATACAACTATACAGAAAAATGCATGACTATATGCCAAGAGAGTCACAGTTTGAGCTAGAACATGTCTTAAGTGAAAACTGTCCTTTTACTGCTTATAAGTCAGGGCCCCATGGATTTCAGACCTTTTTCCTTATTTTCTTTAACCTTTAAATTTTTTTGATGTTTCATTTTATTTTATGTGCATGAGTGTTATGCCTGCATGTATTTAAGTGCACCCATGTTGTACAATGCTCGAAGAGGACAGAAGAGGGTGCTGATCCTGGAATTGGAGTTACAAGATGGTTGTTAGTCACACGTGATGGTTAATCCTGGGTGTCAACGTTACTGGACAAGGAACAAATAAGAGCAAAAGGATCTTTGGATTGGACCACCTCAACCTGGAATGGCCCGCCCAAATGTGGGCGTTACCTTCTGCTGGCCAGGCAGTTATAAGCCATGGCAGAGTGAGCTGGTCCCTTTTTTTTCCTGCGGCTTGCCTCTTTCTCACTGGTGAGTTTGTCTTTTTGCTGTGATCAACCCTTCGAATCCCAGCATATACTGAGACCGGCAGATTTCTGGAATCCATCAGGCCTTCAATGTCAGATTGGGACTACTGAGAATCCAGGCTTGTGGACCTGAGCAGTTCCCTTGGATTTCAGCCTCTATCCAAGTGCGGCTGGCTTACTGTTGACTCGCTTGAACCTCTGTCACGTGAGCAATCAATAAATTGTATATAAATAGCTATATATTCCGTCCGCCTCTGTTCTTTTTCTTTAGAGAACCTGACTAATTACAGATTCTGGTTCCAGGAGTGGTTCTGGAGAGACAGAATTGAAAGGATGAATTTCTTTAAAGTGGGCTTGGTAGTTTCTGGGCCAGCTCTCCAACCCATGAAGCCTAGAGTTACTGAAATCTCTCCTGGTGCTATGAAGAGGAATGATAATCCTTGGTGCTGACTATTTGATGTAATTATGGAAGATAGATCCATTTGACTAACCTAACTCGCTTTTGTGAGGAGCAAAGATTTAGTGACTCTATATATAAAACATTTGAGAAATTGTGGAAAAATAAGGAAATAATGATCTTGCCTGGTTGCTCCTAGCATCTCTGGATAAGTGATAGAGGAAAATAAGAAGCTTAGTGATAAATTGGACCCAGCTCCAGATTTTGAAACAACAGTTTAAAAAGTTTCAAAGTGTGCTCTGGAAGAGCATGTTCTCTACAGCAGCCAAAGAGCTAAAGTGGCAGAAAATCAAGATGGAGCTCTTATTATAGGTTTGGCTGATTTACAACACAAATTTAATTCCCAGCGAATTTGATTCCCATGAAGAGTGTCAGTAGTCAAAGTGAGAACACTGGTAGGAAAAGGGTGGAACGTCCTGAAACTTGGGATGGAGACGTGTGGGAGACCAACGATGATGAGGATTTTTTGAACGCCTTTGGATTCTGAGGGATTTGCCTTTAATCTGAAGGATTAAATCTCCCCACCCTCATCAAGAGAATCACACCCTGCAGATCCCTCTTCCCCACACTTGCTTGAGGAAACTAATCTCCCCCTCTCAGTGGGAGCTAATGTATCTCAGGGCCCAACAATTGTTGCCTCTAGACCTATAAACAGATTGAAGTCTAAGCAAGCCCCTAAAGGTTAGATAGAAAGTGTGGTCCACCAGGAGGTGCGCTATACCACTAAAGAAATTAATGAGTTTGCGATTCATTCTGGCAGAAGCCTAAGAAATAATGTATGGGAATGGATTTTAAAGGTGTGGGATTTAATGGTGGAAGGTATATAAAATTGGATCAGACTAGATATGAGCCCAGTGCGTAGAGATTCAGGTTTAACATGGAAGCCTCGAGTGGTTAAAAAGGTGTTAAAAAAGTTTTTATTTGAATGGGTGTTGGCTGATGTATTTATTTTAAAACATGGCCTACTAACAGTGATTTAGAGTTGCCTGATATTCCTTGGCTTAGTATTAATGAAAGGATTGTGAGGGTCAGGCAGATGGGCAAGCTCGAGTGGATTCAAAGTGTAAAGCCACATTCTCCACAATATGAGGACCCAGAAGACATGCCTTTCACTGAGTTTATAAATGGAAAGTACTGAGAGAGACACCAAAACATTTGAAGAGCTTTGTTTTTGCTCTATTTCTTATGCAAGATCTTACAGTTAAGAGAAGTTGATCTTCGCGTTGCATAAATTAAATGTACATGTAATAGGTTTTAACAGGACCTCAGGGTAGGCATCAGGTGGCAGCGCTGAATCGTAGAAGGCCCATGATGAGGCGTAAGTTATCATTGTTATAATAATGGGCAGCAAAGGCAAAACAATGCCTGTAATGTCATGACCCCAAATGATCTTTGGAACTGGCTACTTAATCATGGTGTTCCCAGGAACCAAATACATAAGAAACTTACTAAGTTTTTATTTGATCTGTAATAAGCAGAAAAGCTCTAGAAGAAATGACAGGAAGTTAACATTGGATTTTAGCAGTAGCGAATCCAGTCCAGTTAACCAGTTTCCAGACTTGAGACAGTTCACAGACCCGGAACCCCTTGAATGAAGGGGCGGCCAGGTTCCAATGAGGAAAGACCTTGTCAAAATACCAAAGATTTATGCTGTTTGCATTCCTCCTGTCCTTCCCCAAGAGGGACCTGAGGCCTTTTACTAGGGTAACTGTACACTGGGGAAAGGAAATAATCAGACTTTTCGAGGCCTATTGGATACTGGTTCTGTGTTGACACTGATCCCAGGAGCCCCTAAAACGCATTGTGGCCCTCCAGTTAAAGTAGGGGGCTATGGAGGTCAGGTGATAAATGGAGTTTTGGCTGAAGTCGGACTCACAGTGGGCCCAGTGGTTCCAGAACTCATCCTGTGGTTTTTCGTTTTGTGATTAGTCTCATTTCCCCATTCCCAGAATGTATAATTGGGGGATAGATATAATTATGAATTGCAGAATCCCACATCTGGTTCCCTGGACCATTGGAGTGAGGGCTATTATGTTTGGAAAGGCCAAATGGAAACCCTTGGTGTTGCCTCTACTAGGGAAAATAGTGAACCAATAACAGTATCGAATCCCTGGAGGAATTTTGTAGAAATTAGTGCTGCCATCAGGATTTGAAAGATGCAGGGGTGGTGATTCCTACCACATCTCCATTTAACTCTCCAATTTTGCCTGTGCAAAAGACAGATGGATCGGGGGCTGAGGAATGGCCTAGTGGTTGAGAGCGCCGACCGCTTCTTTCGGAGGACCTGGGTTCGGTCCCTCGGTGCCTCACATGGCGGCCGAGAAACCGTCTGAGGCTCCAGTTCCAAGAGAACTCAAGTTCCCGGGGAATCGAAGAAAACCCTCTTCTGACCTCCGAGTCATTGCAAGACACATGTGCACAGCTCATGGCAGAGCAGTACATTCATATACATACCAGAAATAAATAAAATAAAAAAAAAAAAAGACAGATGGATCATGGCAAATGACATTTGACTTTATCGAAAACTCAACCAAAGTAGTGACACCAATTTCAGCCGCTGTACCAGATGTGTTGTCCCTACTTGAGCAGATTAATATTCTCCTTACTTGGTATGCAGCTATTGTTCTGGCCAATGCTTTTTTCTCCATACCGGTTCATAAGGACCACCAGAAGCAGTTTGCTTTCCGCTGGCAAGGCCAACAGTATAACCTTTACTGTCTTACCTCAAGGGTATGTCATCTCTCCAGCCCTTGTGACCAATAACTTAGTTAGAGGGATCTTGATTCGCCTGACTCTTCCACAAAATATCACACTGGTCCATTATATTGATGACATTATGCTGATTGGACCCAGTGAAAAGGAGGTAGCAGCTAGTCTATACTTGTTGGTAAAGTATATGTGCATGAGAGGATGGAAATAAATCCAACTAAAATTAAGGGCCTTCTACCTCGGTGAAGTTCTTTATTTATTTATTTATTTTTTTTATTTCTGTATGTGTATGAAATGTACTGTCTGCAAATGTAGGTCCGGGCACCCGTGTCATGCAAATGCCTCGCGGAGGTCAGAAAGAGGGTGTAGGATTACCCTGGAACTGGAGATCTCACAGAATTGGAGTTCCAGATGGTTCTCAGCAGTCCAATGTGGGTGCTGGGGATCGAACCCGGGTCCTCTGCAAGTGCGGTCGGCACTGCTAACCGCTAGCCATTCTCTCCAGCCCCCCTCGTGGAAAGTTTCTAGGAGTTCAATGATGTGGATCATGCAGAGAGACATTCCCTCTTCAAGGAAAAGAAATCAAAGTTGTTGCACCTGGCCCCTCCCTCCACCAGAAAGAAGCACAATGTTTGGTGGGGCTTTTTGGATTCTGGAAGCAGCACATTCCTCAACTGGGTGTGTTACTATGACCATATATCAGGTAACTCGGAAGGCAGCAAACTTTTGAGTGGGGCTTTGGAACAGGAAAAGGCTCTTCAACCAGTCCAAGGCTGAAGTGCAGGCTGCTCTGCCCCTAGGGCCATATGATCCAGCAGACCCAATGGTGCTTGAGGTATGATAGAGATGCTGTCTGGAGTCTGTGGCAGGCTTCCATAGGGGATCACAGTGGAGGCCCTTGGGATTTTGGGTAAGGCTCTACCTTCATCTGCAAGAGCGACTATTCTCCTTTTTGGAGAGAATCACTGAATTGTGCTCAGGCTCTTAGCCTGCTATTGGGCCTTAGTGGATACTGAACGTTTGACAATGGGCCAACAAGTCACCATGAGACCTGAACTGCCCATCATGAGCTGGGGTGTTATCTGACTCACCAGACCATAAAATAGGACTTGAACAGCAACAATCCATTATCAAATGGAAGTGGTACATACGGGACAGGGCCCGGCAGGCCCTGAAGGGGCACAAGCAAGTAACATGAAGAAGTTGCCCAAATGCCTATAGCTCCCACTCCTGTTACAATGCTCCTGTGCTTAAGCATGCACTTATGGCTTCATGGGGTTTGTCCTTTGATCAGTTGACTGAGGAAGAGAAGACTAGGGCCTTGTTACTGATGGTTTTGCACACTATGCAGGCACCACCCCAGAGGTGGATAGCTGCAGCATTACAGCATATTTCTGAAACAACCCTAAAGTACACTGGTGAAGGTAAGTCTTCACAGTGGGCAGAACTTCGGGCAGGGCACATGGTTGTGCATTTTGCCCTGGAAGGAGAAATTGCCAGATGTTCGATTATATACTGATTCATGGGTGTAGCCAAATGGTTTGCTGGATGGTCAGGGACTTGGAAGGAGCATGGACTGGAAAATTTGGTAAAAGACATTTGGGGAAGAAAGTTGTTGGATTAGAGCTCTTCTGAAATGGTCAATAGGATGTGAAGATACTTGTGTCTCATGTAATGCTCATCAAAAGGTGATTCAGCAGAGGATGAAGTTAATAATCAAGTAGATTGGGATGACTCGTTCTGTGGATTAGTCAGCCTCTTTCTCCAGCTAATCCTCTGTTTGTTGTTCAATGGGCCATGAACAAAGTGGTTCATGGTGGCAGAGATGAAAGAGGTTATGCATGGGGCCTTAGACAGCATGGACTTCCACTCACCCAAGGCTGATCTGGCTACAGCTGCTGCCATGTAGAGTGCCAATTTGCCAATTGTTTATGATATGCCACAGCAGAGAACCACATTGCCCCCCGCCCCCATATGGTGCTATTTTCCCGGGGTTGACCAAGCCAGCAACGACGGTGGCAAGGTTGACTACATTGGACCAATTCCGTCATGGAGGGGACAGTTTTTTGTCCTTACAGGAATAGATACTTATTTCTGGTTATGGATTTGCCTTTCTGCACGTAATGCCTTTCTGCCAAACTACCATCCAGGACTTAGAGAATGCCTTCTCCACCATCATGGTGTTCCTGACAGCACGGCTTCTGACCAAGGAACTCACTTTCACCCAGCCAAAGAAGTATGGGCCCATGGTCATGGTATCCACTGGCCTTACCATGTTTCCCACCACCCAGAAGGCAGCTGGCTTGATAGACGATGGAATGGCCTCTTGAAAACACAGTTACAGCGCCGATTAGGTAGCAATATACTGGAGGGCTGGGGCAAGGTTCTCCAGCAAGGAGTATATGCTTTGAATCAGTGCCCACTATATGGTACTGTTTTCCCTATAGCCAGAATTCATGGGTCCAGGAACCAAGGGGTGGAAAGGGAGTGATTCCACTCACTAACACCCCTAGTGGACTCAGTAGGAAATTTTTTGCTTCCTGTACACACGACCTTGTGTTCTGCTGGTCTAGAAGTTTTTGGCTCCAAAGGGGGGAGTGCTTTTGCAGGGAGATACAGCAAACGTTCCATTGAACTGGAAGCTAAGACTTCCCCCTGACCACTTTGGGCTTCTACTGACCTTAAGCCAACAGGCTAAGAAAAGAATAACAGTAGTAGGAAGAATGATTGATCCAGACTACCAGGGGAAATTGGACTTTTTCTCCACAATGGGGTCAAGTAATATTATGTCTGGAAGGCAGGATGCTGTAGGGTGCCTTCTAGTGATACCATGTCCTATGATTAAGTTCAATGGAAAACTCACGCAAACAACCCAACCAGACAGGCAATAAAAATGGCCCAGACCCTTCAGGGATGAAGGTATGGGTCACTCCTCAGGGAACGAAAAGAGCCAAGACATGCAGAGGTGCTTGCTGATGGTGGACGAAATACAGAATGGGTTAAGTAGTAGAAGGTAGTCATAATATCAGCTGAGGCCACGGGACCATTTGCAGAAATGTGGATTATAATGGATATTAACTTTTGTCCTATTTGGTTAAAAATGTGCTTGTTCATATATATACATATATTAGCAGATAATATAGTGATTACTTGTGTTGTTCCCTTTGGAATGTGCAACTGAGATAAGTTGTTAAGTGTTGTCATATTTAGGTTATTAGATATTGAAGGACTAAGTGTTTCTCAAGGACATAACCACCTACTCTAAGATATAATTTGCTTTGCTATTTATTGCACATGAGACACTTACAACATGTTAGGTGGAATTATGCTTGCCTTGTTTGCAATTGACATTTAAGCTGTTATAACATTAAGGAGAGGGCTATTTATTGGGTGTCTAAGTTGACAAGGGGTGGACTTGTGATGGGTTAATCCTGGGTGTCAAACTTGACTGGACTAAGAGAACAAATAAGAGAAAAGGATCATCGGATTGGACTACTCAACCTGGATGGCCCACCCCAAATGTGGGCTGTTAACTTTGTGCCTGCAGGCAGTATAAAAAGGCCATGGCAGAGGGAAGCTGGTCCCTTTTTTTCCTGCGGCTTGCCTCTCTCTCACTGGTGAGTTTGTCTTGCTGCTGTGAATCAACCCTTCGGCTCCCAGCGTGTACTGAGACCTGGCAGATTTCCTGGAATCCATCAGGCCTTCAGCACAGATTGGGACTAACTGAGACAGTTCAGCCTTGTGGACTAGCAGTTCCCTGGATTCTCAGGATCTCCATGCAATGGCTATTGTTGGACTCCTTAGAGTCTGTCCCATGAGCAAATCAATAAATTGTAATATAGTTAATATAATACTGTCGTGGCCTGTTGCTATCTGTTTCTTTAGGAACCCTGACTAATACAGTCACCGTGTGGGTGCTGGGATTTGAACCTCAAGTCTTCTGCAAGAGCAAGCCAGTGGCTCTTAACTGCTGAACCATACGATAACTTCATATGAATCCATTCATCAAATTGTTATTCGTGATCGAGCACGTACTGTTACATCTCTCCAGTCCCCCTCCGTTTTTTTTTTTTTATTTTTTTTTTTTTAAGAGAGGGTCTTATTATTTATATTTAGCCAGGCTGGCCTCAGAATAACAGTCCTCTTGCCTTTGCCTCCAAAGGTTTTACTGAGCTGATCTTACAGGTATTCAGAATATGAGAACTCTCTTCAAGAGCAGCACACATGCCCTCAGACCTGCGTGGTCTGATTTCAGATGTAAATGTTTATACCTCTTCTTGACTTCCCTATGTTCAGAATAGAAATAGTTTGGGTCAGTGATATATGCCTATAGTTTGTGCTGAAGGAGGAGACCCATTTGACTCCTTGTAGGGAGACCTCTTTTCAACAAACAATGATTATTTTAGAAATTACTAGTGTAAAGAAATTTTATATGCCAGTAGAAAAAAATCCAATTTATGACTTTTTGTCAGAAAATAAATGATGTTGAATGAATATTACTAATAAATTAATATGATATTAAAAAATATCTTCATCCCTGTCTGCCAGAAGAGACCCAACATTCCCACAGTAAAATATATACAATAAAAAAAGAAATAAAGGAACAAATGAATTGAGAGGCAATACAGTACAACAGTATTACATTTTGGAACCCAATATAGCAGGATCTAAGTATCAGCTCTGCCGCTTCCTAGCTTTTAATCTTGAACAATTTACTTTAAAATGCTCTGGTTCTCCATTTCCCGATATCAATAGATAATAACAATCCATAAAACGACTACATGGATTAGATGGGACCATAAACATGAAAGCAGTTGGCATTTAGCAAAAGTTCAATCAAATCTAGTTCTTGCCACCCACTGCTAGAGTACCAATGACAAAGTACGTGACATTGAACAAGCTGCATTTTCAGCTACACTTGGTAACAGAGAAGGTCTTGTGCACAGCACTTCTCTTTAGAGGAGGGGATGTAGGGAAGCAGTAATACGTACCTTCAGCAGTAAGGCCAGAGGCTGACATTAGGACAGTCTGGAGTTTACTTGTATGAGGATCACTATTTCTTAATGCAAACACCCAAGAAATGGAAGAAATCTATACTTATTCTCCCACTAAGTTCTGCTCTGTATAGGGTTATTCCTCCTAAATTAGAAAGAGCCATAGCACAGAGACCACCAGGCTGGACAGGCTCTTAGATATCATTTAGTTCGATCTTCTCCTGTCACAAATAGAAAGTAACAATGAAGCTCAGAGAAGAAAAACAATTCACCAGTATCACCAGGAGGTCAAGCAGGAACCTAGATCCCAGAATTCAATGTCTGTACTCTTCCCACCCTATTCCACCCCACACAGACTTCCAAGCTCTCTCCACCTGGCAATCACTCTACTCCCACTCCTTATCCTTGAGTCCTCTTTGTTCTCAACTTTTCCTCCCCCAGAAGCAAAACCATCGATCCTGGTCAATGACACAGAGCACTCACGCCATGCCCAAGCACAGCATAAGGCGCCCCCAATCTCCTTTGACTACATAAAGGATAAGATGGCATTAGGGCTAACATGTACAAGGTCATCAGTCTGCCCTTCAGTAAAAACAACTGAGCAGAAGGCACTAGACTATGATGATAAAAGATCTATCTCTGCTTCCCAGCTTCCCCTCAAGAGCCTGAAATTCTCAACAAGAAGGCAGACATCTCCCCTATAAGATATGCTGGAAGAATTATTTACATACAAAATTATGCTTGCAAGTGATTTCAAATAATGAATGTGAAAGGCTGGTGAGATGGCTCAGTGGGTAAGAGTACCTGCCACCAAGCCTGATGATTTGAGTTCAATCCCTGGGACCCACACAGTAGAAGAAGAAAACTGACTCTTACAGGTTGTCCTGTGACCTTCACCCACACACACTGTGGCACACACATGTGCACATGTACAAACATGTACACACAATAAATGTAAAAAATGTTTAAATGTTTTTAAATGAAAAAGAATAAATGTAATATCAAAGACATAGAATATCTACAAGTTCTGGTTGTAGACTATCTGGAATTGCTGAGTTAAATTCTGAGCAGTCTAACTAGTACAATGACTATCAAGCTTGGGATCTACTGAGTCTACACTTCTTAGCTATTTTAATTTTTCTTGCTTCAGGTTCCCCCCTTCAGGAAGGAAGCAAGAATAACATCTACCTCCTGGAACTGTTCCCAAGATTAAATGAGATAGTCTGTGTTAAGTTATTAGAACAGTATCTGGTATGTAAAAATGCTCAAAACTATGAGCCCTTGTTATTTATACTAACTGAGAAATCAAGTTCAGGCACTCTTGTGAAACTGTACTTTGAGCTCAGAGTTTGTCACTTTTTCACAAATTATAAAAAAGATCTGTCCCTAGAAAAGGCAGAGAGATGTTCAGAATCTAGCAAGAGCACAGCTGAAGCTCTCTTCCTGTACAAAACCATTTTGTACAGATTGGAAAAGGTGGCTATTTTTTCCAAATGCTCAAGTCCCAACAAGATACAAAAAGCATACAGAGAAACAGGGAAGCATGGCCCGATCAAAAGAACAGATTAAAATTCCAGAAACAACCCTACAGAAGGAGAGTATATGAATTACAAGGACTCTAACTCATAAGGATGCTCAATGAACCGAGAACACAGGAAGACAGACAGCTAAAAGAAAGCAGGAAAACTGCATAAACCAGGGGAATATAAACAAAGAGAAACTGAGAAGCAACTGAAAAGTTCATTGGAAAGTCCTAAAAGCAGACCTAATGAACAAGGCAGGCAGGAGAATGAAGCAGCAAATGTGACCTCAAGGCATTGTTATTACTGAGTCAGAAAGACAAAAAGAAGTTGAGCATAGTGACATCTGCAAGCCCAGCACTGGGGAGGCTGAAGCAGAAGGGCCACAAGTTCAAGGCCAGCCTAGGCTAGGGAAGTAATGAAGTGGAGTGAGCCTGAATGAACTAATGGAGGTGAAACAAAACATGTATCACAGGTATCTCAGAAGTAGAAGAAACAAAGAAAGGGTACAAAGCCTCCATGAAGAAATAAAACTAATAAACTTGAGGAGATAAATACACACAAATCCAAGAAGCTCAACCAACTCCATCTGAGATTAAATCCAGAGACTTGCATTCAGATAGATAATAACCAAGCTGCCAAAAGTCACAAAGAATATTGAAAGCAGCAAGAAAAGAGAGCTGGCTTGTATATGAACTCCTGCTCCTGTAAGATTATCAAACACTGAAGACTGAAGGAGCAGGACGATATATTCCAAATGATTAGAGAAAAATACTTTCTAATCAAAAATACTACGTGCTGCAAAACTGTCCTTTGGAAATGAAGATGAGATTAAGACTTTCTCAGATAAACAGATGATGACAGAAATGCAAAAGAAAATCCTTCAAGGACAAATGAAAAAATACTAAACAGCATCACAAAACTGTAGGAATATCCAATTCTCAAGTAAAGGGAAATACACAGATAAATACATAATTCTGTAGTACTATAATGTAGATGCATAATTTTAAAATTTGGTGTCGAATTTTAAAAAGCAAAGAATAAAACTAACTACAAATCTATTTTAATGAATATTCAATTAAAAACAGGAAATTTATATCTTATTGAGTGACATAAAGCAAGCTATGAAAGAGTTAAGTTTTTATATGCAATATAACTTATCAGTTTAAACTTATCACTTTAAAAAGTTTTATACAATTTGCAATGATAGTCACCACAAAATATCTACAGAATCTATACAAGAGGAAATGAGAAAGGAAGGGCTAGAGAAATGGATCAGTGGTTAAGAGCATTGACTGCTCTTGCAGAGGACCTGAGTTCAATTCCCAGCACCTACATAGCAGATAACAACCATCTGTAACTTCAGTTCCAGGGGATCCAACACCTTCTTCTGACCTCCTTGGGTACTGCATGGCATGGGTACACTTATGTACATGCAGGCAATAGACTCATACATGTAAAATAAATTGCAATAAAAACTTTTTAAAAAGAAATTAGAAAGGGCTGGGCATGATGCTGTACACCTACCTTTAATCCCAGCACTCGGAAGGCAGAGGCAGGTGGATCTCTTTGAGTTCAAGGCCAGCCTGGTTTACATAGTGAGTTCCAGGACAGCCAGGGCTACAGGGAGACCCTGTCTCAAAAAAATATTAAGAAAGGACGGACTCATAAAATTAGACAACATGAAATGCTCTGTTCTACTTTTGCCTAGAACTAAAGAGGAAGATATGAAGGAGAAGGAAAAGAGAGCTGAAAAGTAAGAAATCCAGGCTTCACTTCTCTATTGGCTGGCTAACCTAAGGGCTCTAGGCAAATGACCTCTGAAAAATTAGGGGTTAATGAGACAGTCAATAAATGCTGAGCTCTTATTACATTCCATGTACACCGATGGCCATTGAGTCCACAGTACTAAATAGATCAGGCATGGTCTTGATCTCAGGACTAGGTCAGTAGTCCTCAATTCTGGGTGCACAGTTATATATCTGGAGACGTAAATTAATGCATGATCCCTGATTAAAATATCTGAAGCAGGGCCTCTGAGGGCTGGGGAGTATGGAGGATCTTTTTAAGTATTTCTGATACGGTGTGGGCTGAAAACTACTGGACCCGTAAGTTTCTGCCCTTTTATGGTTTTATAAGTTTTCTTGCTTGTCTGTTTTGCTTTTTGTTTGTAGAGTAGCAGAGTACATGCCCAGCATGAATGAGGCCCTTGATTTGATCTCCAATACCATTAAAAAAGAAAAAAAAAAAAAAAAAAAAGGAAAGAAAGTTAGGTATGGTGGTCACAAACCTGTAATCCAAGCACTTGGGAGAAGAGGCAGGAGATCAGGAGTTCGGGTCATCCCAGCTATAAATAATGAATTCAAGGCCAACTTGGGCTACATGATCCCACTTCAACCCCCCTAAAAAACACCTCCAAAACAAATTAGAGTTTCATTCATACTCGTAAGAAGAAGTATAAGGGTGGAATTGCCTTCCATCACTGCAATCCTACCCTGAAAAGCTTCATTTCCAATGTCACCTGACAGTAGTTTTTACTGTCAACTTGTTACAACTAGAGTCACCTAAGAAAGGAGGAGCCTGAGGTGAAGAAGTTCCCAGACCAGATTCACCTGTGGCCATGTCCACACAGGACAGTCTTGACTGGCAGTTGATGTGGGAAGGCCCAGTCCACAAGTGGGCCTGGGCAGTATAAGGAAAACTAGCTGAGCATGAGTCTGAGAGCAAGTCAGGGAACAGGATTACTGAGTTCCTGTCCTGACTTCCCTTAATGACAAACTGTGATCTGGAGCTGTAAGCTGAAACAACCCTTTCTTCCCCAAGGTGCTTCTGGTCAGATCGTTTACCACAGCCTCAGAAAGAGTAACTAAGAACACTACACGTGAACATCACTGGGCTCAGGTGGTTCATATGCTCAGGTGTTAATGAGTTACCTTCATCAAGCAGGGACAGGAGCTAATACATATCTGCTTTCTCCTTTCTTCTCAGGCACCAAGGCCTATGGGACTAGATATCTGGCTGGCTTGCGATGTTATGCTGATTCGTAATACATGGTAGTACTAGCTCTTCTCTTTCTGTTTTCCCTTCCCTTAGACCTGCTTACTGCAATATTTCCCTCTAAAATTCCTCTCACATAGCTTTGATCTCAGGTTCAATGTTCTGGGAAACATGCCTAAAAGACCATGGACCAGATAAGCTGGAATCTTTCTAATATACATCAATATAAATACAGAATAATTAACATTTCAGAAGCATTGATCTGTAGAGCATATTCCCCACTGCTTACATGTGGGCTGTGCATACTGGCTTCCTTGGAAAGATTACAGTATAAAAGGGAGGCCATATTTTTTTATATTTTATTATTTATGTGTATGAGTGTATTGCCTGCATGTATGTAAGTATACCTGTGTTGTGCAGTGCCCTTGGAGGTCAGAAGAGGGTATCAGATCCTCTGGAACTGCAGTTTCAGTTGTGCACCGCCACGTGGGTGCTGGAAATCAAACCGAGGTCCTCTGCAAGAGCAGCCAGTGTTCTTGACTGCTGAGCCATCTCTCCAGTCCTGAAACATGGTTTGATTATGAAATGTTTCCCATAGTCTCCTCTGGTAAATCATGGTCCTCAGCTGGTGATGCTATTTTGGATCCTGGGAACTTGGGAGGTGGGGCCCAGCTAGAAGTAAGCCACTGCAGGCATGTGGTTGAGGGCTGCATCTTGTCCCCAGGACCTTCTTCCTATCTGCTTCCTGTCAAAAACAAGGTGAGAAGCTCCTCTTCCACACACTCTCACCCTCCATGAGGTTCTGCCCATGTCCACAAGGCCAAATAACCCTCTGAAATTGAGCAGTATCCCTTTCTTTGACAGGCAGTTCTATTTCTGCCCTGCCTGCTGCTGCTCCCTTGCAATGTACTCAATAATCTTTTTCTGCTTTGAAAACCTTTTTTTTTCCTTTCTTTTACAGGTATTTGGTCACTGTGAGAAAAGCAACACAGAGGGAAAAGAATAACTTACCATGAAGAAACTTCATAAATACCACCTCTGGCAGGTGACCAAGGTCAACACCGAAAGTCATATTCACAGCAGTTGCCCTCAATACAATGGAGGAAAATGGCACTTTACCTCCATGATCTCCCTCTCCCCCATAATCTCAGTCTAATCACAGGAAAGGATCGACAAATACTACTAAATGGGAATGTAGGACACAGCCTATCAGAAGTCTTCCAAACAGGCCATGACAATGAGAGACACTCTCTTCATCAAGAGGAGCCCACAGAACTAACAAAGTACACAAAGTAAATATTAGCAAAGGAAACCTGAGTAAGTACAGACTTCAGTTAATAATAATGTATCAATAACAACACCATACTAAGGAACTATTCTAGCAACAGATGGCACTATGTGTGTAGAAGTACATGGAAACTCTACTATCTGCTCAGTTTTTCTACAAAATGAAACAGTTCTAAGATATGAGGATCCTTCCCTCCATCTCTTCCTCCTTCCCTCTCTCCCCAGGGAGGGGAGTCTGGGTTCTCCATTTGAAATGACACAGAGACATACTTTTCCCCCCAATGATTTCTACTCACAATAAAGTTGAGAAACATCTGGGATATTTACAAAGAGCAATGCCCTCACAAAGGAATCCATCCCTGCATCATCAAACAAATACCTCATGGCGGCAGTAAGAAAACAACATATAAAGGCACTGTCACCCACCAATGTGTTGTCACAGAATTCTCTAAACATAATGAAACAATGTTCACCTTGGGTGGCAACTTCTACGAACTAAGGATTGTTCTCTGCAATGTTATAATTAGAAGGAGCCAAGCCAAGCTGGAATGACACTATGGTAAACAACCACCCACTTTAAGGACAGGTATCAGCATCAACATTTACTAAGCACCAACCAAGGACCAGGCATAGTGCTAGGATCTGAGACCAAAAGAGACACTATTTATGCCTTTGTGAAGCCTGTAGTGCTTCAAGGCAAACAAGTATTACCAATAGTTACAGAAGAGAAAGCCTAAGACAGCCCAGCAACAACCAACAGGGAAGGAAGGGCTTTCAAGGGAGGCTCTGGGCAAAGACTACTTCCATAAGGAAGAGACATGTATGCTGAGATTTGATTTGATTTTTGTGGTGGGAGGTTTACTGGGGGCCAAACCTGAAGAAACTACTGAGATAAATATATAACTCCAGATTTGAAGACTAAAAAATTAGAAAGGTGGTAAGGAAATAGGTAAGACTTTGATCAATTACATGATTTGGTTCATCAGGTTTTTTTTGCTTAAAGATTTTTTTTTTTTTTGAGACAGGGTCTCCCTATAGCCCCAGCTGGGCTGGACCTCACTCTGTAGACCAGACTGGCTTTGAATTCACAGAGATCCACCTGCCTCTGCCTCTCGAGTGCTAGGATTAAAGGTGTGCCCCACCATGCCCAGCTTAAAGATGGTTCTTAACTGCCATCTGGGCGCTGGGAATTGAACCCACGTCCTCTCCAAGAGCAGTCAGCTCTCTTAACCACTGAGCCATCTCTCTAGACCATAAAGATTCTTTGAGAGAAAGGATGAACACACCCCCACAGAAACTACCATGTGGCAGGCAGAACAAGAATATTTGGGTGAGGGAGGCTCATGATCTTTACAGATCAGGCCCAGGGTAAACCTATTATAGGGCAAAGAATAGGAGAAGGTGTGTAGGGCTGCCAAAATCAAGTTCTTGTAAGGTCAACTGTCCATGGTCTCTAGATGAAGAGAAGACTCATTTAGAGTTATATAAAAACAAGTCTTATACGTCACAGGAAGAGGCACACAGTGGTTCATGTTTCTTGTTTGGTCCTGGTTTCTGTGACTTATATAGTTAGATGTGTCCAACTGCAGTAAGTAAGTGTCTTAACCCAAGTTTCTGGTACAATTAGCTTCTCGACCAATGAATAATATGTCTCCTAGTTTACCTTTAATAGTTGACTTTTGGGACTTTTATTTTAAAAAAAAAAGTCCCTGAATCATTTTTAGAAGCTGAAGCACCAGTCAGGCTTGGTGGCACACACATGTAATCCCAGTACTCAGGAAGCTAAGTCAGGACTGTGAATTCTAGACCAGTCTAGGTTACAGGGAAAGACCCTGTCTCAAAAGCAAACAAACAACATAAACAAGGACAGAAGATGTAGTTTAGTAACAGAATGTTTATCTAGATGTGCAGAGCAGATCCCCAACACAGGAATTAAAAACTAAATAGCTAAATAGTGAAAAGGCCGGGCTGGAGAGATAGGCCGAGGCGTTAAGAGCGATGACGCTCTTGCAGAGGACCCAAGGGTTCGATCACCAGCACCCACATGGTAGTCTAAGATACCGTTTGTAACTCCAATTCCAGGAGACCTTCTCAGTTCGCATGGTGGAATCCGAAACACCTCTGCTGACTCCGCGGAGCATTGCACATCACGGGTGCACAGACGCTTCATGGCAGACAATACATTCATACACATACAAAAATAAATAATATGAAAAAAAAAATTAAAAAAAAAATAGTGAAAAGAGNGGAAGGGGGGATGGGTGGGAGAGGGATACGGGTGTATATTCGATTAAGGCATATTTAATTGACGTGAGTTCAGCAAGTACTCAGTTTTGCCTAGACACTGTCTACAGGATACATGGTGTTTTAGGACTTAGTAAAAGTAAATATGTGTATATTAAACAACATTGGTTTACAGACTCTGATAACAACTGCTCTTCTTAACATGACCTCCATAAATGTTTGGAAAATAGCAGTAAGTCAAGAAATGGGCTTGGCCTGACCATGTTAGCAAGGGAAGGCAAGTAACGACAAATAAAGACCGTGTTTGTGCCTGTGCATCTTATACTCTACTGTAACCACAGGCATTCTGTACAACTCCGATCTGGTGAAGTGCCCTAGGTTAGATGAGGTGCTGACAATTAGAATAGCCAAGCCTTACACATACAAGGCTGGGCCCTGGCAGAGGCAGGTAGGTAAGCTTTCTGAGGACTGTAAGGGTCCTCACGCATTCAGACATTACCAACTTAATCATATACCTGGATTTTGACAACTGACAATGCCACTCAATCTAGAGAATACTGGGGTTGTGTAGTTACTTCCTCTGAATTGAAACATTCTTTCTGGGAGGGATGTTCAGAAGAATCAGCAAACTCACTAAGGAGGCTGGGAAGCTTAAGAAACAACTGAGCGAGGCATCTCCCCAAGGCGAGGCAAGCA
Organism: Rhizomys pruinosus; assembly: GCA_009823505.1. Taxonomy (NCBI): domain Eukaryota; kingdom Metazoa; phylum Chordata; class Mammalia; order Rodentia; family Spalacidae; genus Rhizomys; species Rhizomys pruinosus. Next base: position 880,341 of record VZQC01014315.1, on the reverse strand, counting down.
GTAAACAACTGCTGGGGATGGGGAGAACGCTCTCTGGTATAGCTGCCTACAAGCTGTACAGAGAGCTCCAGTGACGCAGCTTCCACATTAAATCACCCAGGCTAGGGTGGACTTTTTGGTGATGCAGCTGCCTAAGTCTCCCATGTGCCTGTAAACAGCCCCAGTAAACTCACACTTCACCAAGCTAGACTTGGGTGATCATTTCTTTGGCCTGACATTGTACCCTGACATTGTATCATTGAACAGATCCTGTTGATACCTTTGACCTCTTTCCAGGAAAAGTTGTGCAATAATTGCTGATAACTCTGCCACAGAGATGACTGATCTAATCAAGTATTTGACCAGCAGTTTTGAAGAAAAATGTAATTTCAGTGTTTGTCTCATAGTCCAGATAATTTGAATAAATCTTTAAAAGACTTTATATACAGAACCTTCCCACACACAAAAAAACCCATCCAATTTAATAAGGAAATTTCTAGATAAGACTACCCAAATATTTTAAAAAAATAATGAAAATTCATAAGGAAAATTACTCCATGACATAAAGTTTAAATGTCTATATACTAAATATTTAAGAGATAAAATGTAGATTGGGAAAAGTAAATACAAAAGGGACTCAGTAAATTCCTGTAAATCTTTTAGGTATGGGGATTATTTGTAGGTGGCAGTCTTAAGGACTTAGTCCTTGACCAGTATCAGACCTTGACATGGTATCAGAATTTATTTAAATTGTAATTCCGTGGCACATACCTTTAATCTTAGCACTTGGGAGGCTGAGGCAGGCAGATCTCTGTGAGCTCAAGGCCAGCCTAGTCTACAGAGTTCCAGGCCAGCTGGGGCTATAGGGAAACCCTGTCTCAAAAAATTAAAAAAATTAAAAAAAATTAAAAAAAATTGTAATTCCAGCACTTGAGAGGTAGAGGCAAGAGGACTGAAAGTTTGAGGACAGCTTGGGATCCACTGAGAGTGTCAGGTCGGCCTTGGTCACTCACATAGTGAGACTCTTATCTCAGAAAATTAAAGCCTAACGACAAAAAAAAAAAAAAGAACTGAGCTAAACTGAAGGACACTAGTTAAGTGTCCACTCTTGCAGAAGTGTTACTTTCCAGTGAGGAAAACTCCCCATCTCTGTTGGGATCACAGAAGTCTTCTATTTATTTGTAAATTGTTTCAGTTTTGAAATGGGGTCTCACTATATTGTCTAGGCTGGCTTCAAACTCCTCTGCTCAAGTGATCCTCCCTTTTGGGCTGAGACATCAGGTGGATGCCACCTGGCTCCTTTGTGTTGATTACTATATCATGAAAGCAAATAATGCAATCAAATCACTACCAGAGACTGCGGGTCTCCTGTTTTCATTAACTCTTTGCAAAAGCCAAATACTTCAGGTTCAAGTAAATATAAATGTATAGGTGTTTAACTATAAATATTCTCAACAAAGAACCAAGTTAAATTATTAGCCATATCTTTAAAAAGAACTGTACTGAAAATGAATTAAGTCAGGTGTGGTGGCATACACCTTTGAGCCCAGCACTTGGAGGTGGGCAAGGACAAGAAAGGTGGATCTCTGTGAGATCTAGGATAATCTGATCTACACAGCACGTTCCAGACCAGAAATGGCTAAATAAGACGACTCTGTCTCCAAAAAACAGGAAAAATGAACAGATGAATGATTCATTCTGGAAAAAATAACTGAAGATTTTTTATTTCTATATCCATGCCTTTTTAAATTTTTATTTATTTCTGTATGTGTATGAATGTACTGTCTGCATGCAGGTCTGTGCACTCATGTCGTGCAATGCCACGGAGGTCAGAAGAGGGTGTCGGATTCCCCTGGAACTGAAGTTCTCCTGGAATTGGAGTTACAGACGGTTCTCGGCCGCCATGTGGATGCTGGGGATCAAACCAAAAGGACAGGATCTTGAAATTTTGCTATTGCTGATCAAAAGATTACAGATTCTATTTAGAAATACCTATTAAATGATGGCTTTTTATCAAATAAACAACTAAAGAATCCAAAAAGAAATAACAACCCAGCATAAAGAACAAGAAGCTGCTGCCAAACAGCTGCTTTTATGACAAGCACCTGGGCTGAAATGCCACTTCTTTATTAGTTATATATTAAGAGGAATCAAAGTTTTTTTTTTCTTAAACTTATCAAAGAACATGTAACAACTGACAGAGACAATGGAATGACAGAGCACAAGCAAACATGTGTTACTATTCTCCACAGCTTCCACGAACTGACTCAAAATGTCCCTGAAAAATGCAAGAATCAAGTATTTTCATTTCCAGTAACTGTGAACTAAGGAAATCAGAATTCTTTAGCTAAATGGAACTATAAATGCTAGAGACAAAAGTAACCAATGCCTGTTGGGGTGGGGTGGGGTGGGGCAGGGCCAGGCAAGGGAGGGGGGTAGAAGGGGGGGAGCGGTGGGTTCAGAAACTGGAAATGAACTCCATAAAGGCATCTACTGATTCTGGAGAGAGGGTGATGGCTTGGTCTGGGGTAGAGGTGGGGAGTGAAGGTGCTGATGAAGAGCTGAACACTAGGGGGAGGGGGAGCAGAACAGCTTGACCTCACAAGAAATGAAGCTCAGCTCAGAACCATCTTAGTCCCTGGAACTGAACCAAGGAGACTCCAGAGTGGCCTTACTTGCCTGACAAAAGCATGTGGGAATTATCCTTAGGAGAGAAAAGCAGCATCCTCTGCCTCAATTTTTTTCTGCTATTTTGCAAATATGGCAGTCAGCACATATCAAAAAAGAAAAATATGAGGCACCTAAGAAGAAAAGAACAGTGAATGAAAATCAACAGGAACTGATGCTGAAAATGACTCAGACACAGCCATTATCAGACTGAGTAATGGCTTATAAAGTTCAAGGTGCTAAAAGAAAAGGCTGAAATTTGGGGCAGATAATTAGGAACTATAAAAGACACTGAAATTTAAAAATATAATATCTGGAATTAAAAAGCAAATGGAGGGCTGGAGAGATGGCCTAGCGGTTAAGAGCGCTGACCGCTCTTGCAGAGGACCCAGGTTCGATCCCCAGCACCCACATGGCAGCCGAGAACCGTCTGAAACTCCAATTCCAGGAGAACTCCAGTTCCAGGGGAATCCGAGACCCTCTTCTGACCTCCGCGGCATTGCACATCACGGGTGCACANTGCATCCAGACAGTACATTCATACACATACAGAAATAAATAAAAAATTTTTAAAAATTTAAAAAAAAAGAACATGGGATAAAAGCAGTAAAGTTAGTACTAATGGCAGAGAACTTCCAAAGCCCATATAAGACATGAACCACAGCTTCCAGGATCCCTGAAGCCCCAGTTATAAGAGGAAAACACACACGGGATTGTAGTGTTGCACACTTGTCATCCCACTGTCATCCCAGCTCTAGGGAGGCTGAGGTAGGAAGATCTCCATTTCAAAGCCAACCTGGGCTACACAGCAAGACTTCATCTCAAAAAAAACAAAAAACAAAAAAAGTACATAGAGAAATTATTGACAATCAAAGCAGGGAGAGCCAGGTGTAGCAGCTCAAGCTAGTAACCCCAGCACTGGAGAAGCTGAGGTAGGAGGAACGCCACGAATCTGAGGCCAGCCTCAAAGACTGTGTGTTCCAGGCCAGCCTGAGCCACATACACTGTGAGACAGTCTCAAAAGAAAACAAAACAAAAAACAGGCAGCTAGAAAAAGGAAAAACTACTGTCAGAGGACAACCAATATAACAAGTAACTTCTCACCAGGAACCATCGCATCAGATTATGAGCTGTAAAATGCTTTAACAATGGCAAATCATGAATTCTGTAACTAATGAAAAGACCCTTTAAAGTGGAATAAATTGCACAATTCTGTGACTATTCTAAAGACCAATAAACTGCATGGTTTAATGGTTGCTTTATGATACACAAATTATATCTCAATAAAATTGTTTATAAAACAGAAAAAATTGAAGGATAACATTTTCTTTTCTTTTTTTGGTATTTTGAGACAGGGTCTCCCTTTAGTCCCAGCTGGCCTAGAGCTTGCTATGTAGACCAGGCTGGCCTTGAACTCACAGAGATCCACCTACCTCTGCCTCTGCCTCCCAAGTGCTGGGATGGGGCTGGAGAGATGGCTCAGCGGTTAAGAGCACCAACTGCTCTTGCAGAGGACCCGGGTTCGATTCCCAGCACCCACATGGTGGCTGAGAACCGTCATAAACTCCAGTTCCAGGAGAACTCCAGTTCCAGGGGAATCCGACACCCTCTTCTGACCTCCGAGGCATTGCACGACACGGGTGCACAAACATGCATCCAGACAGTACATTCATACACATACAGAAATAAATAAAAAATTTTTAAAAATTTAAAAAAAAAGAACATGGGATAAAAGCAGTAAAGTTAGTACTAATGGCAGAGAACTTCCAAAGCCCATATAAGACATGAACCACAGCTTCCAGGATCCCTGAAGCCCCAGTTATAAGAGGAAAACACACACGGGATTGTAGTGTTGCACACTTGTCATCCCACTGTCATCCCAGCTCTAGGGAGGCTGAGGTAGGAAGATCTCCATTTCAAAGCCAACCTGGGCTACACAGCAAGACTTCATCTCAAAAAAAACAAAAAACAAAAAAAGTACATAGAGAAATTATTGACAATCAAAGCAGGGAGAGCCAGGTGTAGCAGCTCAAGCTAGTAACCCCAGCACTGGAGAAGCTGAGGTAGGAGGAACGCCACGAATCTGAGGCCAGCCTCAAAGACTGTGTGTTCCAGGCCAGCCTGAGCCACATACACTGTGAGACAGTCTCAAAAGAAAACAAAACAAAAAACAGGCAGCTAGAAAAAGGAAAAACTACTGTCAGAGGACAACCAATATAACAAGTAACTTCTCACCAGGAACCATCGCATCAGATTATGAGCTGTAAAATGCTTTAACAATGGCAAATCATGAATTCTGTAACTAATGAAAAGACCCTTTAAAGTGGAATAAATTGCACAATTCTGTGACTATTCTAAAGACCAATAAACTGCATGGTTTAATGGTTGCTTTATGATACACAAATTATATCTCAATAAAATTGTTTATAAAACAGAAAAAATTGAAGGATAACATTTTCTTTTCTTTTTTTGGTATTTTGAGACAGGGTCTCCCTTTAGTCCCAGCTGGCCTAGAGCTTGCTATGTAGACCAGGCTGGCCTTGAACTCACAGAGATCCACCTACCTCTGCCTCTGCCTCCCAAGTGCTGGGATGGGGCTGGAGAGATGGCTCAGCGGTTAAGAGCACCAACTGCTCTTGCAGAGGACCCGGGTTCGATTCCCAGCACCCACATGGTGGCTGAGAACCGTCATCGACACCNCAAAAAAAAAAAAAAAAAGCTCAGGAGCTTGGGGATGGCTCAGTGGATAAAGTGCTTCTGATGCAAGCAAGCATGGGGACCTGAGTTCAGATCCCCAGAACCCATATAAATGCAAGATGTACGTCAAGGAGACAGTCTGGCTAGATAAACTGGCTTATATGGGCCAGCTCTACATTCGGTTAAAAGACCCTACCTCTGTGATCTGGGTTCAGTTGAGAGACCCTTCCTTGGTGATCTGGGTTCAACTGAGAGACCCTTCCTTGGTGATCTGGGTTCAACTGAGACCTCCTTCCTCAGTGATCTGGGTTCAGCTGAGTCCCTTCCCCAGTGATCAGTGATTTGGGTTCAGCTGAGACCCTTCCTCAGTGATCTGGGTTCAGCTGAGACCCTTTCTCAGTGATCTGGGTTCAGCTGAGAGACCCTTCCTCATGAGATCTGGGTTTACCTGAGAGACCCTTCTTCAATGATCTGGGTTCAGCTGAGAGACTACCTCAATGAATAAGGAGGAAAGCACCTGAGGAAGACTCCTGATGTTAACTTCAGCCCTGAGTGCACACGCATACACACATGTATGCACATACCTGCAAGTACAAGAAAAGCAATTAAAAGCTGGGAATGCCCCTCAGTGGGTGCATGGCCTCAATGTACAAGACCCTGGATTTGATTCCCAGTTCTCCAACAAACACACATGCTAAAGGATGGTCTTCATACAGAAAATGACCCCAAGGGAAGACCAGAAGATGACAAAGGTGGCTGTGCAGTTAGAGAGAATGATGGCCTTCTTGATCAACACTAAAGAATAAATGATGCTAGGTATGGGCCTGGAGAGATGGCTCAGCAGTTAAGAGCACTATCTATCTCTGTCAACCTATCTCTGTCTCTCTATCTCTGTCTATCAATCAATCTATCAATCTATATCTATCCATCCATCCAGCACTCACAAGGCATCTATCTATCTATCATCTATCTAATCTATCTATCGAGTCAGGGTCTATCTATCTATCTATCTATCTATCTGAATCAGGGTCTCCCTACAGAAAGGCAAAACAGTATGGTTTCTAGAAGATGTTGGCAAACTATCTTCTTGACTTTGGAATAGAAACCCTACAAATTAGGAAGAAAAAGACATATAAACCCCAAAAGGAAATTAGACATGATATCTAAACAGGTACTTTATAAAAGAGGATGCCAAAGAAACACAAAAGACAATGGCCTCATTATTCAACAAGAACCTGTAAACTGAAATCACAATCATATCACTTCACACTCAACACCAGAATGGCAAAAATTCAAGGCAGACAATATCAAGGGTTGACAAGGATGTTTAACAAGAATTCTAAAAACTCTATTGGTAGGTATAAAATATCTCCAACAGAAACGAACATTCTAGAAGGCACCTATACACAAGCAGCTGAGAGACCAAGCAGCATTAATTGCCAAAAGCTAGGAACAGCTCAAATGTCTACCAACAGTAGAATGAATAAATTGTGGAATATTTATACTATGGAAGACAGAGGATCAAAGAAAACGAACAAATGGTTAAATGATGGGTGAATCTCAAGAATATCTTGCTGGGCTTAGTGGCACTTTGCCGGCCTTTAATCCCAGTACTAAGGAGGCAGAGGCAGGGCGATCTCTGTGAGATGGAGGCCAGCCTGATCTACATAGCAAGTTCCAGGCTAGCTGGGGCTACAGGGAGACCCATACATACATGCATACACACATACATGCATACACACATACATACATACATGCATACATACACACACAGATGGATGGACAGACAGGGTATTGATATGGATTTAGATATAGGCATAGAATTAAAGTCAGACACAAAGTATTATATATGGCATTCTTTCATTTGCATTGGGCTCACAAAACAGGTGAAGGAAACCTACAGACACTTCCAGCATTTACAAAATATGTGCCTAGCCAATAAAACTCCTCAGATAACAAGTCATTTCCCCCAAAACATGTCAGGACTTGGTCTGGTCTGGAGGCAAAGGGTGGGTGCGGTGGCTAGAAGAGGGCCTTGGAGTTCCTGGCTGTCGACAATGCTCTATTTCCAGAGCCGCCCCCCTCCCGGCTCCCTGGCTGAGTGGCAAATCAACGCGACGCCTTCGGGCTCCTGCACCACCCTGGGGTGCTCCGGAGGAGGCGGGGGAGGGGGGGCTCCTGCACTGCCCTGGTGGGCACAAGCAACGAGCAATGGGGGAGAAGAGAAAGTACAACGAAGGAGTGGCAGGGCCGCCCCGGCGCGGCCTCCTGGACCCCGAGGCCTTCCCGCGCTCACCCCCAGGCCTCGCCGAGCCCCGCAGGCCGGGCCGCGCAGGCCCGCACCAGCCGCGGACTCACCTCATTGTCGCTGCCGGGCGGGCGCGGGCCGGGGCCGGGGGCGAAGGTGCGGAGGGCGCGGGCGCTAGCGGGGCAGCCGGCCCCGAGCGCGGCGGCTCCGCGTCTGGCTGGGCTGCGGGCGGCGGCGGGGGCGCATCTTCTCAGGCGGGCGTCGGGGCCGCTAGCTGCGGGGAAGGGCTGCGGCGGCCGCGACTGACAGCTGGGCCCCGGCCCCTGCCATCTTGGCGGGCGCGCGTGCCCCAGCCGGCGCGTGCGCGTGCGGCCCGCCGACGGGCCCGGGGAGGGGGCGAGCTGCGGGGTCTCGCGGACGGAAACAAGCGCGCGCGTCCACCAGAGACTCGGGCGGCGGCCGCGGGGGCGCGCCCGGGCGAGTGTTGGGCTGCGGAGCGACTGTGGGGCGCACGCGGGGCCGTGCGCACCTCCACGCGGAAGCACTGCGTGCGCGGATGTCCCTCGGCCCGCGGCCGGCGAAGGGAAGAAGCGCGCGCCGCGAAGCTCCACACAAAAGGCGCGGGGATCCAGGTTCGCGCCTGTGAGAGGGCGGAGCACTAGCGGGCGGGACTTAGATGAGTATGGGCGTGATCAACGTCCAGCGGGGCGGGGATAATAGGATCCGCAGAAAGGTCTTCTAGGGAAAGGACGGAGCTCGGAGGGCGGGGAGGCAAGAAAGCGTGGTCCAGGATACAGGGGCGGGGAGAAACTCTGTGGAAAGGGCGAGGCGTCTACAGAAAGGGCGGAACTCGGAGGGCAGGCGCTGGTAGCAGGCGAAGGGGGCCGTGGCCCAGGGCCCGCGGGGCGGGGCGAAGCGCTGTAGAAAGGGTGTCAAGGGATCCAATGGGGAGCTCGGAGAGTGGGGCTATCATAGTGTGTCCCAGACACCGGGGCTGGCGATGCTCTGTGGAAAGGTTTAGAGATACTGGGCGGCGCGTGGTGGGCGTGGCCCAGGACACAGGGGCGGGGCGAAGCTCCGTGGAAAAGGTTAGAGATACTGGGCTGTGCTTGGAGGACTGGGCGATCGAGGCAGGGTGGTGGGCGTGGCCCAGGACATAGGGGGCGGGGCGAAGCTGCGAGGAAAGGAGACAGGTCGGGCGGTCGGAGCAGGTCTGGGGACAGGGAAGTGGGTGTCTCCTGGGGCCTAGAGGGCGAGGGGAAGCTTCCCGGATCCGGTTAACTTGGAGACACCGGGCGGAGGTCCGCAGCGAGGACCCGGAGTGGGGCGGAGAGGGGCGGAAGGGAGACGGGGAGGAGGGAGGCGGGGCGAGCCTCAGGCCTGGAGGGCGTGTCCGGAGGGCGGGGCCTAGAGGGGCGCGGGGTGGCGCTGGGAGCACCGCTGGACCACTGAACAGCCGGTTTCGAGGACCGTGAGGCCCCAGGATCGTCACATCGAGCTCCGAGCCTTTCCGCCACTCGGCACCGCCGTGCTTTGCAGTGGGCCGCGCCCACCCACGGGCGTGCCACGTGTGGACAACTTACTCTTTTTAAAGCAGCCCAAGGGTAACTGGAACCCATGGAGACGTATGAAGCACCTCCTCCAGCTAACTGGACTTCCACCTGCTTCCACCTGGCAGGTGAACAAGTTCCTGTTTCACAACACAGTATCAAGTGGCTCATGCAGGTTTTCTCTGGTTTTTAGATCCCTTTCCTTCTGCCTGGAAACCTCAACACACACCCCCTCCAACCCCGCCCCGTCTTCCACGCGGAAGCGGACACAGGCTTTCTCAAGGTCTCCACTAGTGCCTCCCTTTGTCATAGTAACAAAAAAGCTGCCTATTTTAAATGAAAATAGGATCTAAACAACAACTTAGACGGAAAAATGGAAGAGGCTGGCGGGTAGTGGGTGGGCAGGAAAGGGTCGCGAGTTTATTCCAGGCAAGGCTGAGAAGTAGCGATAAAGGTATATCGGGTGTGTTTGAGAGCGTCGGAGCCTTTCTCCTCTCTGCTGCGCTTAGCTTGAGAGGATAAGGTTCCAGAAACTCAATGCCCACCAAAACCACCAAGCCAAAGGCTTTCAGGTTCTTAACTCACAAATTCGAAGAATGAAATTCACAGACCACAGAGGGTGAATTATAGAAAGGAGTATTTTATTAAAGGGAGTTTAGGATAAAGAAAGCATAGCCCTGTACAGCAGGAGGGTCCCCGGGAATGGGATAACACGGAGTCTCATTCCCAGGAGTTAAGAAAGATTAGGTGGAGGGAGGTTTTCAGTCGCTGTGGTAAACAACATGACCAGGGAAAGGGTTTATTTCATCTTACAACTCCCAGGTCACAGTCTATCATTGAGGGAAGTCAGGGCTGGGAACTCAAGGCAGGAGTCTGGAGGCAGGAACTGAGCAGAGGCCGTGGAGGTGCTTCAAGTTGACAAGAACTAGCCAGCACATCGGGATTCCTCAGGGATTGAGTGCCCTGGCTCCATGTTTGTTTGAGCTAGAAATCAGAGCTGGGTCTCAAACTTGAAAGGATGCCTCATTCTTCTGTACTGTTAGCAGTCCCTGAGGTTGGAAGCCTCTGACCTCATTCGGTCCTCTCGTCCAAGGGTCCAGATTGGTCTTTGCTACAGAAAAGCCTGTCCCATCCTAAAATTTACTAATAATGTTCAGCCTCAGGTCCCCTGGAACCATCCCAGATATGCTCAGGAGAGCCAGACTTAACCCTGATGGGTTCATACTTTGTTCCTAGCATTTCTGCATGTGGCCACAGATCTCTGGATCAAGTGTTTTCCCCTGCTGCCCCTGGTGTCTATAACAAGTTGTTGCCATCTGGTGATTTGGAATTTGAGGTCCAGAGGGAAATGCTGGTAGGAAGGTTTTCCATGAGACACTAGCACCCAAGGTGAAGGGCACCCCCACCTTTTGTCAGTCTTTCCTGCCAACTACTGTGAATGCTTCCATAAATAAGGGGGACAGTAGCCTGAGAAAGGAGAAGCGATTGGCCTGACACCATTGGCTCAGTAAATTCATGATGTTTGCAGTCTGAGTCCTGGGAAGGTCTCTCCAATCTGAGGTCTCTCAAACCTCTCTGTGCCTCCATCCCACCCCACTTTACAGGTGCTGCTGAGAATCAGTTGAGGTACTGTAGACTCCGGAAGGATCTGTCCCACCCTTCCCAGCACTCCCACCTCATCCCCCCCCCTTGCCCTAACAGCCCATTTGAAACCGTGTTCTGTTTAGTTCACTTATACTGAATGAGGCTTTATTCCTTGAAAGCAGATGATTTTGTGTTTTATGTTCTTTTGATAAAAACAGTTATAAGAAGCTACAGTTTTGAAACATGGCCCCCGAATGGTTTCTTTCTGAAGGACATCAGGCCTTGGATTTGAAAAAGGTTCCTCCGCAATGCCAGTGATTTTATGTCACCTACTATGTAGGGAGGGGTGCACTAGCATGCACCCACCTGGACTGAATTTCCCCCTCGTGGGAGAAGCAGAAAAAGTGGTGCCTGCTAGCTGTTGGCTCAGGATAGAGTCACAGATAGAGAGCAGGCCTAGAATGACTGTGAAGAATATGACACCCCACCCTCTTTCCCAAAGGATGAAGCATACCCTACAAAGTCTCATAGGCAACCAGATGAAGAACAAAACAAATACATATTTTTGCAGACCCCATGTCCCTGGCGGGCTTCCTATTTCTTAGTGGTTTTCTAGCCTAAGGCACTACTGAAGAACCACTCCACCACTACAGTTTGAGGGTCCCCTCCTAAATTCCTTGTAACAGTATTGAGAGATGGGACCTTGAAAAGGTCCTGAAGACCCTCCTAACTGGATTAAAGCTGTTAGCAAAGAAGTGGGTCAGTGATCTTGGGAGTGGGCTCCCAATCAAAGGATGAGTTTGGCTCCAGTTTTCTGTGGTTGTTGCTTTTGCAATATATGGTCCCCTCCATCACCTGATGATGTAATGTAGGACAAAGGACCTCACCAGATGCTGGCACCACGTCCTCGCTCTTCTCACCAGATGCTGGCACCACGTCCTCGCTCTTCTCACCAGATGCTGGCACCACGTCCTCGCTCTTCTCACCAGATGCTGGCACCACGTCCTCACTCTTCTCAGCCTCCAGAGGAGATAAATAAATTTCATTTCTTTATCAACTACCCAAGTTGTGGTATTCTGTTACAGAAGAATAAAACTAATATACCCAAGGGCCATTTTCTCTGTTGCTTATCATTTGCCAAATCAAACCTTGCTCACCGCAGATAATCAAAAGAGTTGCTGTTGCTGTTCCACCAATGAGACCACGTCTAGTTTGTAATTGGCACAAGCAAATTGCTAATTCGTGCTCCAGTGTGAAGCACAGCAAAGCAGCAGATGGTTCAGGGGACTCACAAAACAACTGTGACCCTAAATCCCTTTTTTTGCTAACACCGTTCATCTGGTTGCTGATTCAAGTTACCAACAGTGTTTCCTTCGGTACAGCACGTGTTGTTTTCCTCCGTTCCTTCATTCATCAGTGCCTATGGAGCAGTCACATGGCCTCATCTTCTCATGCCAGCCCACTAGCTCTGTCTGAGGCAAATCATCTTTGACCCTCTGTCTTAGTTACTGCTGTGATAAAAAAAAAAAAAAACACCCTCACAAAAGCAACTTAAGGGAGAAAGGGTTTATTTTGATTGACAGTTCCATCATTAGGAGGGAAGATGTGGCAGCAGACAGGGATGGTATGGTGGCAGGAGAAAGAAGCTTGCTGGTCACACTGCATCCATATTAGGAAGCAGAGCATAAAGAGGAAGAGGGACCAGGCCCACCCTCAGTGTCATGCTTCTTTCCTGGAAGCCCAAAGCCACAGCCAGAAGGGCCACCTTCTGGTTGTGTTTTTTTTTTTTTTTTCATCCTTCTGTCTGCTTCCTTTCTAATTGTTCCCAGTTTACCAACACTTTGTTGAGGGCCAGGAGAGTTAGCTCAGCAGTCAAAGCACTGGCTGCTCTTGCAGAGGAACTGGGTTCAATTCCCAGCACCTACATGGCAACTAAAAACCATCTATAATTTCCAGTTCTAGGGGAATCCAACACCCGTTTCTGACCTCCACAGGCACTGCACGACACAAGGGCACTTACGTACATGTAGGCGATACACTCATACACATAAAATAAAAAATGATAAATAAAAAAGCCAAATAGTTTGTTGGCTACTTCTAACAGGTACTTTTTATCCATTCAAACCCTTCTAGTTTCTGCAATGATCTCTGAATATCTTCTTGTGCCTGGCCTACAGAAGTAGCATTTACAGTTCACTGGGGGGCAGGGGGAGATAGCTTCACATAGTCTCTCAAAAGTCAGAAGGGCTTTCATCTGGTTTCTGGAGAATTTCAGTGGATGTTGATAGACTTCTTAGCTCTCCATCTCCGTCCTTCCAGTAGGGCCTGTCAGTACCTCCCTACGAGTGCCCTATTGCCCTTGGAATTGGGGTCTGTATTAGTCACTTTTCTGTTGCTGTGATAAAGCACCATGACCATGGAACTTATAAAAGGAAGAGTTTATTTGAGCTTACGATTGGCGGTTCCAAGGAATTAGAGTCCACTGTGGCTGGAGGCGTGGCAGCTGGATCTGGAGCAGCAAACCAAGGGTCACATCTCGCAAAGAGCACAGGAAACCGAGAGGCTTGTTAAGCTCACTAAGCCTGCCCCCAGTGACACACTTCCTGCAGCATGGCCACACACCCAAAGACCTCCAAAAACAGCGCCACCAACTGGAAACAAATGTCTGAATACCTAGAGCCTATGGGGGACACACATTCAAACCACCACAGGGTCCCAATGGGGCTCTTCTGGGAAGGCATTTCTGATCCTTGAATCTACATTCAGTTCTTCTGCCAGGGCCTGAGTCAGTAACCATTTCTGAGCCTCAGTTGTTACTTGCTATTGTTCCCCTCATATTAAGGAGGATTGGAGGAGCCTGGTAACTGTGACCCCCAGGTGGGAAGATGAGTTTGACAAGTAGACTCCACTAGGTCTATCATAGCCTGTAGTTTCCTGGAGTATGAGGAAGAGTGGTGTTTCCAATCAAGCAAGCCTGTGGTGGAGCAGGTCTGGGAATACACAATATGCTGTCTGCCCTCTACACTTCCATCCTGTGCCACATTCTGGGGCCATAGAGTCTCTTGAAGGGACATCTGGAGGGTGAGTAGCTGCCTCTGAGCTGAATGAAGGCATCTCCTCACCTGTTCAGGTTCCTCAAGCCTCAAGGCTTGGGGAGGATGTCTGCCCTAGACAGAGGGGCATAATTCTCAGGCCTTTGGGGCGATATCAGTGGCGGCAGGTTCTCTGGCAAAGGGGGTTGAGGAGCTTCTGCCCTAGGTGGAGGAGCATAAGGAGGTGGTAGCAACGGGTTCATCTGGGTCTCCTTGGAGGATTAGTGGAGTCTTGGTGGAGCCTCAGTTTCTCAGTTGGGACTGAGTTGTGACCAGGATAATTTTGCTTTGACACCCCCCCCCCATCTTCCAGCACAGAATCCTATCCGAGGGGGCTGAACTAATGCGATTTGTACCCCGGAACCCGTACATGGGATTTGATCTGGATGGTGTGAGACAACAGTTCTGGATTCAGGCATACATTGCAAATGTGCAGACACAACCTGCTTAATACACTAAGCAATGTTATAGTACAGGGCACACCCTGAAGCATGATGCTAGCATGTGCTTGGTCCCATGAACTGACTTGTTTGTCTGCACGTCCCTTTTTGGGTATGCCCCACAACCTGGGATGATGTGTGATGGTGTGTGTGGCCATTAAGATTGGCCACTGGGAGGTGATGTCATGTGATGTAGGGGCTGCCCATCCCAGACCTATATAAGCTGCTTGTTGCATAGAATAAATGGATTTGCACCCTGTGACGTGGTCCCTGGATGTTACTGGAGCAACCTTGCACCCTACCCTCTTCAGTCTGTTCAACTGTGGAGTCAGCAGCCGCGTAGGATGGCCTGGGTATTCAGTTACTCTGCAATGCATGCCTTAATTTTAGCTATAACAGGGTCCTTCGTTTTCCTGGTGTCATTTTAGTGCCCACCATGGTGTCCGTCCCACTTTGCTAATGTCATAAAACAAAGACAAAAATCTTTAGAGCAGGCTCTGCTCTGAATAGAAATTGCCTTGCCCACATGGCTGTTCCCCTCTTCAGGAATATATCCTGAACCAAGATCCTACTTGCAGAAAAAGACAGGGTCGACCCCATCCCAGCCAGATACTGCTTTACAGCCTTATAAGGCAGCCACAGAACCACAGATTAGAGCTCAGTCAAACTCCATAGTTTGACAACCATGGACACATACACACATGGATGCATACAGAGAGAGAGAGAGAGAGAGAGAGAGAGAGAGAGAGAGAGAGAGAGACTATTTTACACTGCACTTCAGACAGAATCCTGCTCAGGAAGTTTTTCGAAATAATTGTGAAAATTGATTAGAGTTGATCAGGCTCCCCTCTGCTAATCTGGTAGGTCTGTCTACCAGGATACCCTAGGGCAGTTTACCAGTTCCTGAGTCCTGGGTGATCTGTCCACTGCCTCTCTGGTCCATCGGGAGAAGCCACAGCCCATGGGGTCTTGGGTTAAAGACAGTTGGGCAGGTGGCAGCTCCCAGTCTTCCCTGGGCTGTGCCTGGCTTCAGCCAAGGTTCACAGCTGGCAGTGGCTCAGAAGGCCAGCCCGGTCTGTAAGCACCACAGGTGGTTTCCCTCCCTTGCTCAGTTAGTGGGTTCCTGGTCAGAGAACTAAAATGTAATGGGAATCGTCACTTAATATCAGGCACCAGGGACCAGGGATGGAGTGGAAGATCACAGCTTTATTCCTGTTGGCAAGGACCCAGGGGAGCCCTGTCCAAAGGCAGAGTACCAGCCGACAGTTTTCTCCAGTGTTTATGGACAGTTTAGCATCATTCCAGGCCCAGCCCACCACTGGTGGGCGTGAGTTCGACCTACATGACTGCAGACCAGGCACAGGGGCTTTAACCTGCATGTCAGGAGATCGGAAGCTGGAATTCCAGGCAGAGAGCATGTTTACAGATGCAGAATAGAAGTTAGACAAACATCTGTTTCCTTAAGTTAGTAGGGGGCTGTTTCTGTATGTAAGCGGGGGGGGGTATTTCCTACAGCAAGTGGGGACAATATTTTTAGGCAACCCGCTGTGGGGGTTTTCTTTTTCAATGAATTTTGGTTTTCTTCCTCAGTCTGGGGTTCCTGTTTTGACTCCTCTTCACTTGAATTCCTCAGTTCCTCAAGTGACTCTCCTTCAGATTGCAAACATTGAAAGGATCAAATCTTAGAAGACAGCCCTGCTTGGGAAAATGCAAATGTAGGCAACTTTCGAGAAGCAGCTTGACAGGTAGGGTGGGAGGGAATCTAGGTACTGCCCTGCAGGAGCTGCTTGCTGGGAGCGGAGATTGAAAACCACTCTTAGACCAGTCCTGCCTGGTTTAAGCCTGGGGGTTCCCACATGGAGAGAACCTAGCCTTCTTTAAGACTAAACCAAGTCTGTCCCTGGGGCAGCCCAGCCAGAAGTCCTCCAGAGCCTTGCCATGGTTTCAACCTGTCCCCTCCCAAAATTATGTTTTTGAAACTTAATGTCCAATGCAATGACCCAGAACTTCAGAGGGGTGACTGATCCACAGGGATCTACCTTTGAGAATTAATGCTGAATTTCAAAGAGCTCAGAACTGCAAATTCAATCTCTTGCTCTCTCATGAGTAAAGGAGAGAACGTGCACTATCTTGCCCCTCTGCCTTCCGGCATGGGTGATGGACAGGAGGCCCCTCTCCAGATCTATAAGAAACAACTTCTCTTCTCTTCCTCTTCCTCTTCCTCCTCTTCTTTTTCTTCATGCATGCACATGTGTGCATGTGTGTGCATGGTGTGTGTGTGTGTGTGTGTAAGTCTGAAGAAAACTTTGGGGAGTGGATTCTGTAGGTTCTGGGCTTGAACTCAGGTTGTCAGGCTTGTGCACCGAGCACCTTTATCCACTGAGCCATTTTGCCAGCCAGAATTGCTTTTCTAAATTACAATCTGTGATTTTTCTATTGTATTAACACAATGGATTAAGATAGGCCCATCCCACTGCACTCTTTCCCACAAGCCCCCAGGCCACTGGAAAGGGAAACCTCATCCAGCTCACTCTTAGGAAAGCCAAAGTGTCCCACTCCTGTGCTGGAAAGGTTTAGTGTCATGTCAATGTGACAGTGTGGGTTGGGGAGCCTCAATTTGGGAATTTCCTCCATTGGACTGGATTGTGGCTAAGTCTGTGGGGTATTTTCTTGATTGTTGAGTGATGTGGGAGGGCTCATCCCACTGTGGATGGTGCCACCCCTGGGCAGGTTGTTCTGTATTGAATAAGAAAGCAGGCTATAAGGCTGGAGAGATGGCTCAGCATTTAAGATCACTGACTACTCTTGCAGAAGACCAGAATTCCATTCCCAGCACCCACATGGTGGATAACAACTGTCTGCAGCTCCAGTTTCAGAGGATTCAACACCTCCTTCTGACCTCCAAGAGCACTGCACAACTGGGGTGCACGTACATACATGCAGGCAAAACACTCATATACATAGAATAAAAGTAATAAATAAAATAAAAGACTAATTAAAAAAAAAGAAATCAGGCTGAGCATGGGCCAGGGGAGCAATCCAGTAACTAGCATTCCTCTACGGCCTGTGCTTCACCTCCTGCCTCCAGGTTCCTGCCCTGAGTTCCTACCTTGGGCTCCCCCAACTGTGACCCCTGAGATGTAAGCTGAATAAACCCTTTCCTCCCTAAGTTGCTATTGGTCAGAGTGTTTTGTCACAGTGACTGAAAGCAAACTAGAGCAACTTCCATCTCTATTGCTCCCAGCCAAGCATGAAGCCTAAGCTTGGGCCCTGCTCACCTTGAACCTAGGGAGAAGCTTCCCATTTACTTCTCTCTACCTGCTGTTTCTCATCCCCTGTGGAGACTCTAACAGCCAGGGAAACTCACAGCTACTTCAGGGCTTGGACACCTGAGCCTCTGAATGTATGAAGAGACATTTCAAGGACTTGGAGAGTATCAAGGCTGCAGTCTTCCCATACAACAAGGTCCTGTCTTCTACCTTGATGAGTATGCAGATGTAGTATGTCTTTTGCTGTTGTTTGCATATGTATGGTATGTGAACATATGTATACACGTTCGCATGTATGTGTGTGCATGTGGAAGCCAGAGGCTGATGATAGGCGTCTCCCAGAGGCTTTTTAGCATGATATGTTTTTTTTTTTTATCAATTTTTTTCTTTAGGACTTGGGCTTGACATAGATCCACATTTCCCTCCTACTACCCCAAGCAGACTTCCTTTTTTGTTTTGTCCTTTTTATATCTCTTCTAGGTACTTCACTCCTCTTTGGACATATTTTACATTCTGGCCTAAGTCATCTAGATTTGACAAAGCCTCCCTTACTTTATAAAGACTGTTCTGTCAAGGGGCTCAGCACAGCCATTAAAGTTTCATACCACTCTTGAGGTCCTTGTTCAATCAAGCTTTTTCTTAAATCATTGGTAAACACAGCCCTATCCAGCCCAGTGGACTGGGATGATGGGGAGACAGGATGTGGCACGTGCTGGGCTATATTATGAAATATCACTTGGTAACAAAAAGGAATGAAGTACTAGTGTATGCTTATGGACCTTGAAAACATGCTAAGTCAAGTGAGCCAGTCATAAAAGAAGATATATAATTTCATTTATGCAAAATAACCAGAACAGTCAAACCCACAGAAACAGAACATAGATCAATGACTGCTTAGCACTGGGGTGGGAACATATGGTAAGAGTACATTTAGGGGGCTGCAGATATGACTCAGCAGTACATTTGTGGGCTGGAGATCTGGGTTAGCAGTGAAGAGCTTTCACTGCTCTTGCAAAGGACCCAGGTTCAGGGCTCATCACCAATATCATGTGGCTCACAACCACCTGTAACTCCAGTTCCAGGGGATCTGACTCCCTCTTGTGGTCTCCACCAGCACTTGCTCTCACAGGGTGCACATAAACACACATAAGCACACACATACACATAAATAATATGACTAAAGTGTTTCTTTTGGGGGGGAGGGGGTCTTTTTGAGACAGGGTCTCCCTGTAGCCCCAGCTAGCCTGGAACTCACTATGTAGACCAGGCTGGCCTTGAACTCATAGAGATCTGCCTGCCTCTGACTCTCAAGTGCTGGGATCCATAGAGGGACATCATAGAAAAGAAAGGACCAAGAGAGGACAGTGCAACATGGCCATTTGCAAGCCAGGGGCAGAGGATCAAAGGAAACCAAAGCGGTTTAAAAGTGACATAAGGGGGGCTGGAGAGATGGCCTAGCAGTTAAGAGCACCGACCGCTCTTACAGAGGACCCGGGTTCGATCCCCAGCACCCACATGGCGGCTGAGAACCGTCTGAAACTCCAATTCCAGGAGAACTCCAGTTCCAGGGGAATCCAACACCCTCTTCTTCTGACCTCCGTGGCATTGCACGACACGGGTCCACAAACCTACATGCAGACAGTATATTCATACACATAAATAAAAAATAAAATAAAATAAAATAAAAAGTGACATAAGGGGGCTGGAGAGATAGCCTAGCGGTTAAGAGCACCGACTGCTCTTGCAGAGGACCCAGGTTTGATCCCCAGCACCCACATGGCGGCTAAGAACCGTCTGTAACTCCAATTCCAGGAGAACTCCAGTTCCAGGGGAATCCGACACCCTCTTCTGACCTCCGTGGCATTGCACGACACGGGTCCACAAACCTACATGCAGACAGTATATTCATACACATAAATAAAAAATAAAATAAAATAAAATAAAAAGTGACATAAGGGGGCTGGAGAGATAGCCTAGCGGTTAAGAGCACCGACTGCTCTTGCAGAGGACCCAGGTTTGATCCCCAGCACCCACATGGCGGCTTAGAACCGTCTGTAACTCCAATTCCAGGAGAACTCCAGTTCCAGGGGAATCCGATTCCCTCTTCTGACCTCCTTGGCATTGCACGACATTGGTGCACAAACCTACATGCATACAGTACATTCATATAAATAAATAAATAAATAAATAAATAAATAAATAAATAAATAAATAAAATAAATAATTTTAAATAAAAAAGTGACATAAGGAAAGAAAGGTTTATTTTGTCTTCTAGTGGGGAAGGTACAGCAGCAGGTATGAATCAGGTGGTCACACTGCATCCATGATCAGGAAGTAGAGGTTAGACAGGAAGTGGGACTGAGCTATAAAACACTAAGGTCCATCTCCAGTAACCCACTTTCTCCTGCAAGGCAGAACCTCCTACTGGTGCCACAATCTTCCAAAATAGACCCACCAGCTGGGGACATCTAAACCACGACACTGCTGCCGTCTTTATTTGGACTTCCACTCTACAAGACTGTGAGGAAATGGCCAGCTGTTGTTTAACCATAATGTCTATGGTGTTTTGTTGTGGCAGCTCTAGAAAATGAGGTTTCCTTGGGATATGAGGACAGTGTTCTAAAATTAGTAGTGATAGTTGCACTATCATTAGTGCACTAGTGATAGTTGTGGACATGCTAAAACTACTGAGTGGCAGACCTCCACCAGGTGAGTTCTGTGAGATGCAAATTCTATCTCATAGATACTTAAAAAAGGAACTTGTAGGGTACATGGAGGTTCATACGTCTAATCCCAGCACTTGGGAGGCAAGTGGATCTCTGTTTGAGGCCAGCCTGGTCTACATAGTGAGACACTGTCTCAAAACAAACAACAACAGGTATAGATGTAGAAGAGTCACAATTTCCTTAGACATGACCTTGGTTTTCTACCATATACCTATGGTAGCTTAGCTAGGCACATAGTACTCTTTCCTCAGAGACCTATAAGCTTTTAGCTCTAAATTTCCGTTAAAAACCTGTGGTCCAGTCTGATTCTCTTGTCTACACTGTGTATTAGTGTTCTGTTGCTGACATAACAAGCAAGCACTATCTGGGTAACTTGAAACAGCACACACTTATTACCTTACAGTTCTGCAGATCAGAGGTCTGACACAGGACTGGGGTGGCCAGTGTCCTTCTAGGGGCCTGGAGGAACTATGTTCCTTACCTGTCCACTTCTTAGAGGCTGCCTACACCCCTTGGCTCATGCCACAGGCAAGGCCATGTTCAAAGGCCCCTATAGGGTCATCTTTCTCACATGGCAGCACCGACCTTTCTTGGCCATCTCTCCTCTGACCTCCTCTTTGCTGACATCTTCCCAGTGTTAGAGACCTGTGATTACCCTGGGCCCGGTGTTTACATGTGTAACTTCCCTATTTAAGGCTGTTATGGTTTGGAAGTGGTATTAAGGGATTAGTCCTCAGTATGGCCATGGTAAGAGCTGGTGGGGTGTAGGAAGCTTCCTTTGCCATGAACAGGTACAACGTGGTTCTGCTCAGGGAAGGGGAGCACAGTACCCGCCTGCAGCCACTGTAGGAAACTGACTCCTCAGCACAGAGGTCAGTCAGTTACTTTTGTAACCCAACCTGAGAGGTCCTTCCACCTCAGGCCCTTAGCCTGGGACAACGGAACGTTTCCCACTCTTGGCCGTGATTTTTCCACCTGCCCAGAGACTGCTGGCCCCTGGACAGGAATTTCAGGCTGATGGCTGATGGCCTATCTTCAGCCTATGTCTACTCACAATTCACTTCACCACACCAGCTATCCAGATTGGTGGTCTAAAGGACCACTGTCCAACCCACTGTTAGCTCAAATGAAATTCAGTCCTGCTTCAGCCTGTATGCAGGCAAAAAAATGACTTCTGGGAATTCTGTAATGATGGTAATGGAGAATTCAATTTATTGCCTGCCACAGCCTGCTTTTATAAGCAAAATGATGTCAGAGCCAACCACAGACCCCCAATTCCGCACCACCGCACACTGCTGCCTCACCCAACATCATGCACCTGGGCCATGTTGTCTGCTCCTTCTTCGGGTGGAGTCAGAGAAGTCCCCTGAGTCCCACCCACATGGTGCCCTGAGGGGTGCTAGCTGAGAACTAGCCCCCAATTCAAACTGGATCTTCCTACAGTGGGGCCTTTAAGGGGGGGGGGTGCTGGTGGGAGGTCTTTAGGTCACTGAAACTGCTACCCTTAGAAGGGATTAAAGCAGTTCTTCTAGGGCTTTGTTTAGTTCTTGAGAAAAGCTTGTGATAAAAGAGCAAGACTGCCCCCCCCTTTGTCTTCCATGTGTCCTACCATGGTGCCCTCTCCAGAGCATGTGCTACTCCCTTTGGATTTCCAACTTCCAACACTGCTAAATAAACCTTTTTACTTTATAACTCAGCCTCAGATATTTTGTGATAACAGTGGAAAACAGACCACTATATGTGGCCTTCCAATTAGCAACTTTGATTCCCCTTTGCAGCATAACCTACATAACAGGCTCTAATCTTAGGGTGGCCAGGAGGTACATTCTGTACATGAGCAATGTGATGCTGCTGCAAGGAGGTTTTGAAGTTCAGAAATCTCACCAGGGTGTAATAAATACCCACAGAAATATAATTAAAATGAGCTTGGAACTGCAAAAATACTCTTAGTTAACTTTTGCCTTAAAGAAGTTGATATTAAAACTACAAATGAGTAAAAAATTAATGAAAATAAGAAAACTTCATAACAACACCTGTAGTAGGCAGTGAGACCATCTAAATGTTATTACTCTATAGGGATGAAGGCACAGAAACACATAATAAGGTGTTTAACTTGAAACACACATAATAGAAAATACAAAGAATGTTACTAAGGATAAAAGCTGAAATTAATGAATTTGATAAGAAAACCAATGAAAAAATCAACATCTACTTATTCAAGATGAAATAGAATAAGAAACCCCACAAAGGGACTAGAGGAGTCTCAGCAGTAAAGAGCACTGGCTGTTCTTGCAGAGGACTGGAATTTGGGTCCCAGCACCAACATGGCAGCTCACAACCATCTGTAATCCCAGTTCCAGGGGATCCAGCACCCTCTTCTGTCCCCTGTGGGTACTGCACACATGTGGTATACTTACATACATGTAGGCAAAACACTCATTCACATAAAAATCTTTTAAAAAGATAGGCCGGGAGTTGTGGCGCACACCTTTAATCCCAGCACTTGGGAGGCAGAGGCAGGCAGATCTCTGAGTTCAAGGCCAGCCTGGTCTACATAGCAAGTTCCAGGCCAGCTGGGGCTACAAGGAGATCCTATCTCAAAAAGACAAAAAAAAAAAAAAGTTGTGCTCTGGGGGTCCCAAAGGATTCTTCTGGGCTGCCTGTGCCAATACACATACTAGAGTCTGTCATAGCAAAAAGCAGAGAGCAGAGATGCAATCACTGTGGCCATATGGGAAGAACAGATTAGGGGTCCATTGACTCCAAGTCTGTCTTCAGTGTTCTGACATAAGCTTTAGGTTGCCATGGAGAAAGAGGGCCAGGAGGATGGTTCAGCAAGCAGGTAAAGGCTCTTCCGCCAAGCCCTAGCACCAGAGTATAATAACCAGAGCCCACAGGATTGAGAAAGAGAGCTGACTCCTACAAGTTGGTTTCTGACCTCTATCTATGTGCTGTACATGCCATCTCCATCCCCAACACACGTGAACACACATACACACACTAAAAACTGCAATAAAAAATCTTTAAAATGAGGAAGAATTAGGGGACATGGGGCAGCAGGTCCATATAATCAGTCAGCCTTAGTCAAGTATAGTTTGATCATCTTCTTGGTTCTGCTTCTACAAGGTGGTGAGGAGAGGTCTTTATTGCTTGAAGAGACAAACTGATTCTCAGGAGATGATTTACCCTATTCTGGGGAAGCCTCACCCTCAGCCCATTGGTAGCCTGTCCATTAAAGCTCTGTTGTTTTTAGAATCCAAGGTGACTGAAAGTTTAGGATAAGGACTAGAGACCTCCATGCACCTTTTGGGAATCTGGAATAGGACATTAAGATGTGAAGGTACTGTTATCTCTGTACCTTCAGCCTTGAAGGGAGATGAAATAGGTTAGGAATCACGGGTTTCTAGACAGGTACTGCTTGAGTAATTAGCATACAGAGGTAATAGTAAAAGAGATGCAAAATGAAGGTGGAGATGTCAGGCTTTCATTATACTTTTAGTTTCTCTAGGCCCAAGTGAATCAACGCTATTTAGCAAAAGCAGCTTCTTCTCCAGGGGTAGATAGAGTTAAGACCGTCGATTCTATAGACTTTAGAAGGGCAGCTGGAGCCGGACAGGGACAGGGTATAGAGATATAGAGGCATAGAGATTTATTAAGTGAGATCAGCGCCCACGGTCATGGGGCTGAAAGGACCCAGGATCTGCTACCAAGGAAACGGGGCAAAGTTCCAGTGCAAACCGAAGTTGTGAGAGCCAGGTCACCAGCTTGAAGGCCTGAGCTCGCCTTCTTCCATCTCTCTGTTGGGTTCAGGGGCTCAGCTACTGGAGGAGGCCCCACCTTGGAGGTGGGTCACTTCACTTACTGAATAACCTCTTCTGGAAATAGTCTTCCTGACACACCCAGAAATTATGCTTTGCCAGGGCTCTTGGAGTCCCTGAGCGATGGAAATAACTCACTGCTTTCCAACTGTGGTTGGGTGGAAAGTTTGAATGCTTAAGACCTCGACTCCTAAGAGGCCCTGAGTCCATCTCTTTCCTAACATTCCCCTGTAGGAGTTCCTTGGTTTGGCTATGATGGCTTTCTGGTTTCTTGGAACTTTAAAGATGTACATCACCTTTAGAAATGGATCTGGGGGTCTCAAGAAAATGGCCACTCAATTCAAAGTATTTGGACATGCCTTAAAGTTTAACTTCTACTGGATCTGGTGGCTAATGCCTTTAATCCCATCACCTAGCCAGCCTGGTCTACACAGGGAGTTCTAGGCTAGCTGGGGCTACAGGGAGACCTTGTCTCAACAAAACAAAACAAAACAGCTTTACGGCTGCAGAAAGATGCATAGCTTAGCTTAAGCAGCAGGCACGGGAAACCCTTAACCATCAGGGAACTATTTATTTATTTATTTATTTATTTATTTATTTATTTATTTATTTGGAAATCACTATATAGACCAGGCTGGCCTTGAACTCACAGAGATCTGCCACCCCTGCCTTCTGAGTTCTGGAATTAAAGGTGCATACCACCATGCCCAGCAAAACCCACCAGGTGTTTTGTTTTTTTTTTTTTAATCCCTAACACAAAGGAGTCTTGTGCTTTTTACTCTGAGTGGACAGAGTTCAGCCTCACACTATTATATGACTGGCTGATGTACTGGGTTAAAGCAGCACAATAGATAAAGTACAGCTTATGAGAGCAGGAGGCGGTCTTGAACATACACTTTGATCTTAGAAAAATGTTGACGGGGGAGGGATTTTTGCCAGATGATGCCTTTACATATCCCTTAAAAGATGGAACTTCCTTTTCCTCATTTAAGTCTCTGACAGAAAAGACAGTACATTTCCTTTACATTTCCCACCTCACTCAGCCCTCAAGTGAAGACAGATGTCTGAACGGGTGAGTGCATTTTCTTCCTCTCACAAAGCCACTGTTTAATTTGGAACAATTTAAATTTGCTTTTCCCAAATGACCTAGAACCAGGTGAGGGCTCAGGGCCCGATGGGGCCCGGGCGTGCGTGGCTGCCAGACAGTTTCCTCATACATGCTGGCTTTCTCCTTTCTGACTGAAGAGGTTTACAGCCTTCTGGTAAAAATAGCTTTGAGTGCCTTCCACCAGGAAGACACTTCGAAAGGAAGAAAGGAGTCACTTGCTAAAAAAGAAAAAGCCTACCCAGTTGCCACCATCATTTTGGAATTCATTTTTTTGTTTTTGTTTTTTTTTTAAATATATCTGTGCTGGATAGCTTTATTTTTTTAATTTATTTTTGTATATATATGAATGTACTGTCTGCATGTAGGTTTGTGCACCCGTGTCATGCAGTGCCGCGGAGGTCAGAAGAGGGTGTCAGATTCCCCTGGAACTGGAGTTAAAGATGGTTCTCAGCCGCCATGTGGGTGCTGAGGATCGAACCTGGGTCCTCTGCAAGAGCAGTAGGTGCTCTTAACCGCTAGGCTATCTCTCCAGCCCCTGGAATTCATTTTTTGTAAAATGCATCATGAGATAAACAAGGAGGTCTTGTCCCCTCCTCAGTTACTTCACTCCTGGACATTTGCTCCAAAGGAACAAAAATGAATTCACTTTTTTAATTAAAATTTTTTTGTTGTTTTTTATGTGTCTGAGTGTACTATCTGCATGCAGGTCTGTGTGTATGTGTTGTGCAATGCCACGGAGGTCAGAAGAGGGCATCAGATTCCTCTGGAACTGGAGTTAAAGATGGTTCTTAGCCACCATGTGGGTGCTGGGGATCGAACCTGGGTTCTCTGTAAGAGCAGTTGGTGATGCATATTGGAAACAACAACAACAACAGAAAGGACTGCATCAAAGAACTGACTGAAACGGTGAACTTCTGCTCAAAACAGTCAACTTCCATGTGGAGAATTTTGAGAAAGACTGAGAAAGAGATGAAAAGCATGTTTAGCAGAATACATGAGCTCTGGTGGGGTGGGGGGATAGGGTGTGGGACATGGTTCTAGATTTGATTAGTAACATAATCTTGTACAAAAAATATATAATAAAAAATAATAATAATTTAAAAAAGAGCAGTTGGTGCTCTTAACTGCTGAGCTATCTCTCCAGCCCTGAGTTCACTTTTTTGAGCAAAGCTCAAAGGACGAAGCTGCTGATTATAGTTGCCTTGCCACTAAAAGACACCAGAAGCAGGAAGAGGCACAGAAGACTCAGGGCAAGGGGCAATCCAGGCTCAGATTCACCAAGGCTCACTGAAGCTAGTAGTGCTGAGTACTGTGCAGGCTGGGAGAACAGGATGCTAGTCTTACAAATGGGCTAGAGTCATTGGCAGTGGAGACTAGAGGAGAGATGTGGGAGGGACCAGAAAGCAGACTTGACATTCAAGGTGACACCCCTCAGAAAGTGACTTTGAAGCTGAGTTATTTAAGTGATGGTTGGCTGGGAATGACAAGGAGAAGAGTGTTGAGTAGAAAGCATGTGCAGGCTGGGTGGAAACAGAGAGTGTGCTGTGGCAGGGTTGGTGAGAAGCTCAGGAGTGGACATGGACATGGACAGTGCTGGAGAGAGTCCCAGAGTTAACTGAGCAGACCCTGGGCATGGGAGCTGTTTGCCTAAGAGCACTAAGACATCTAAGAAGCAAGACATGGTCAGGCTGGAGTTTCAAAAGCTCCCTGCCAGGCAAAAAAAACAACATGGCTGCATTGGGCCCAGCAGTTACTGAAACTGGCAGTGGTGGTACCCGCAGGGTGGAGTAGCACCTATGGAGACATGTGTCAAGGCTCCTCGTGAGGTAGAAATTGTAGATCTTGCAAAGGCAGAGTTTTGCAGGAGTTGGGAATGATCTCAGAATCCTGAGTACCTGGATTAAGATCCTGGTTTATCAGGAGGCAGAGGCAGGCAGATCTCTGTGAGTTCAAGGCCAACCTGATCTACAAAGTGAATTCTAGGACAGCTGGGGCTGCAGGGAGACCTTGTCTCAAAAAGATTTATAAAAAAATCCCAGTTTATTCACTATGTGACTTGTAGCAAGCCAACTAGTGTCTCTGGGGAAAAGCAGGTAATCCTGCTCCTAGGATTGTTGAGAGTATTGGAGTCCATGAGTAAGGTCCTTATGGGTTGCCTAGAGTGGATGGTGCTAAGTAAGTGATGCTATTGGAGTCAGTGTGATGACGTGGCAGCTTGCTCTTATGGGCACTGGGTCAAAAAGAGGGGCTGAGAGGAATGCCCACATTTTTGGCTTGGAAAGAAGAGAGGATGCACTACTGGGTTGAGGGAGTAGATTAAAACCCACATGTGGCTGGGTGTGGTGGCACATGCCTTTAATCCCAGCATTCAAGAGGCAGAGGCAGGCAGATCTCTATGAATTCAAGGCTGGCCTGGTCTACATAGTGAGTTCCAGGCCAGCTGGGGCTACAGGAGAAATCCTGTCTCAAAAAAACAAAACAAAACAAAAAACCCACATGTGGAGATTTGGGCAACAGGGGAGGGTGAAGATAGACACATCCTGTGGGCTGTGGAATGTGTGGGTTTGAAGCTGAGGCAGGGTGAGCTGAAGATGCTGATTTGGGTCCTGTCAAGGTTGAAAGAATTGACTGGAGTCCTAAGAGTTGATGAGATAGCCTGGGACAGTGGGAGCAGGAAGTGGGAAGAGGAGAGCAGAGCCCTGTGGGTGAGGGAAGAATCCAAAAGGCCTTTCTCATAGTGGAAAGTACTCCAGCCTGGCTGAAGAGCCTAGAGAGAAAGCACACTGGGGAGTGGTCTTTAATTAGTGTGGCTTCTATTGATTTTTCTAATAAAAATCACCACCATAATCACCATAACCATAGTCATCATTACCACTGTCATTATCACCACTGCCATCAACCATCATCACCATCATGATCGCTATCATGATCGCCATAGTCATCATTACGACTACACACTATAGGGCTAGTTGTCAACTTGACACACCTGGGTCGAGGGAGACTCAATTGGGGAATTGGCTCCATTGGACTGACTTGTGACCATGTCTGTGGGGTATTTTCTTGATTGTTGAGTATATGGAAGGGCCCAGTCCACTGTGGGTGGTGCCACTCCTGGGCAGATTATTCTGCCCAAAGCAGGCTTAGCATGGGCCAGGGGAGCAAGTTAGTAAGCAGTGTTCCTCCATGACCTGTGCTTCACCTCCTGCCTCCAGGTACCTGCCCTGGGTTCCTACTTTGGGCTCCCTAAGTGATGAACTGTAACCTAGATGTAAGGCAAATAAACCCTTTCCTCCCCAAGTTGGTGTTGGTCAGAGTGTTTTATCACAGCAATTTAAGGAAAACTAGAACAACCATTATCATGATCACTACTACCATTACCATCATTGTCATAGTCTTCATTACCACCATCATCACCACTGCTACCACCATTTTCATCATCATCATCATCATCATCATCATCATCATCATCATCGTTATGTTTTGGAGTTCAAGACTACTGGGAAAGACCACCAGACTCAATTCAGATTTAAATCAGGCAAATTTATTGAAACACACTGTTTGGCAAGCCAGTCTCATTTTCCAATGTGAAACTGCTGCATGGAGTGAGGTAGAGTTGGGAAACTTAAAGGTAAAACCCACAAGGCAACCTCCCCAGATACCTTGCACTTCTGGCCCACCTAGAAAATGTCAGGGTGACTTTAAGCAGGATAAGCAGGTTACAGAAGCCAAACCCAACAGTTAATCATGTCTATGTTTTATCAAGGTTGAAGCAAGCACATGGTATTTTGAGGAAAGGGTAAGGGTTTGGGCTGCCTGAAATTTGCTTTGTAGCCTTGAGCTAAGAATGAGTGTTAAATGTACAAAGTGGAGTCACTATCACCATCAACACCACCATCATCATCACTACCACTATTATTGTCATCACTAGAACATCATCATCATCATTGTCATCATCATCAACTTCATCATCACTAGGACCACCATCACCATCATCACTACCATCATCACTAAGACCACCACTATAATCATCATCATCATCATCATCATCATCACCACCATCACCATCATCACTACCATTATCACTAGGACCACCACTACCATCATCATCATCATCATCACTAGGACCACCACTATCACCATCACCACCATCATCATCATCATCATCATCACTAGGACCACCACTATCACCATCACCATCATCATCATCATCATCATCATCACTAGGACCACCACTATCACCATCACTACCATCATCATCATCACCATCATCATCATCACCACCATCATCACTAGGACCACCACTATCATCATCATCATCACCATCATCACCACTGTTATCATCAAAACCACTAAACTCACCATTATCATCATAATAATCATCACTGTCCTCATCATATCACTATCATCACTACTCATCATCAAAACCACAAAAATAACCATTCTTATCACCACCACCATCACCATCATCATCAGGACTATTACCATTATCATCAGTGGAGGACTGGTCAAGTAGTGTTCTAGTTTGTCTTCCATTGCTGTGACAAAATACTCTGACCGACACCAACTTGGGGAGGAAAGGGCTTATTCAGCTTACATCTCCTGGGTCACAGTTCATCACTTAGGGAGCCCAGGGCAGGAACCTGGAGGCAGGAGCTGAAGCACAAGCCATGGAGGAATGCTGTTCACTGGCTTGCTCTCTTGGCTCATGCCCAGCCTGACCTCTTATACAGTACACAACAACCTGCCCAGGGTGGTACCATAGTGGGTTGGGCCCTCCCATATTGCTCAACAATCAAGATAATACTCCACAGATGTGGCCACAGGCCAGTCCAATGGAGCCAATTCCCCAACTGAGGCTCCCTCAACCCAGGTGTGTCAAGTTGACACTAAAGCTATCCAGCACAAGTAGCAACAGTATTGATCATACTATATGTAAGAGTTGTTTTTGCTGGGCGTGGTGGTGCACGACTTTAATCCTAGCACTTGGGAGGCAGAGGCAGGCGGATCTTTGTGAGTTCAAGGCCAGCCTGGTCTACAGAGTGAGTTCCAGGCCAGTTGGGGCTACAGGGTCTAGAAAAGACCAAAAAAAAAAAAGCTGTTTTTAACAAAATTAGAATAGAAAAATGCCTATAAAATGATAAATCATTATACATGCAAAATGTAACCATGGAAACACATCTAAAAATTGACAGAGTAAAAATATTGGAAGGACACACACTAAGAAATAATAGTGCTATTTCAGGGTGGCAGGAACACAGCTGGGCCTTTTTTTGAATTTGATATAATAAGAGTATACAGTCTAGGGGCTGGAGAGATGGCCTAGTGGTTAAGAGCACTGACTGCTCTTGCAGAGGACCCGGGTTCAATCCCCAGCACCCACAAGGCAGCTGAAAACCGTCTTTAATTCCAGTTCTAGGGGAATCCAATGCCTTCTTCTGACCTCTGCGGCATTGCATGACACGGGTGCACAAACCTACATGCAGACCGTACATTCATACACATACGAAAATAAAATAAAAAGAGTATACAGTCTTTTATTTTATAAAAAGAAACAAACAGGGCAATTGGTGCTGCCCCTGAGAAGGTCACAGTGACCTTGAAAAATCTCTGTTCTCCAAAGGTTTGCTTCTAATCTGTAAGAGGGAGGGCAAGCTGCTGATACAACACAGTGACAGAGTGCTTGATCAGCGTGTGCAGGGCCCTAAGTATGATTCCCAGTACTTCAAAAACAGACCAACAAATAAACAAGATAGAAAACACCTTGCTGCTAGCAAAGGGAGTTGAATGAAGCCATGTAAGGTATGGCATCAGTCCTGAGCTGGCAGGAAAGACAGGCTGGGAGGCTGGAATGTCTCAGGGCTTGCGGTATTCTCTGAGGCTGCAAGGCTCAGGTCCTGGCTCTGTCACTGCACAGCCAGGCCACCTTCCCTGAGAGCTGGGCTCACAGAGCTTCCATCCCTGCCTGCATATTTGTCCGTACAGCTTTCTGCCTCTTTGTTGCTATCTCCAATCATGGTTCTAGGACAGGGGGTGTGCCTGAATCAGAAGAAGGGAAAGAGGGAGGGAGGGAAGGAAAAGAAGAAGGGAGATAGGGGAGAGGGAGGACAGCTGGCTGGGCAGGCAGATGCAGTAGTCCCCATGGACTAGTAAGGCAAGTTGACACATTCAGCTGAGTGCCTTCCAAACGCAGGGTCCCTGGCATCAATGCTTCACAGAGCACACTCTTGGTAACGCTCCCCAAGACCACCCACTCCTCATATTATCTGCATCACTGATATTCTTCAAGTGATTCAAATAAACACCCCTGTCAAGATCAGGGGCTAGAACATCAGGAAGGTGGTAAAGAGTGTGGGGTGGCTGGGGCTGGAGAGATGGCTCAGCGGTTAAGAGCACCAACTGCTCTTACAGAAGACCCGGGTTCGATTCCTACCACCCACATGGTGGCTAAGAGTCATCTTTAACTTCAGTTCCAGGGGAATCTGACACCCTCTTCTGACCTCTGAGACATTGCACAACATGGGTGCACCAACCTACATGCAGACAGTACACTCATACACAAAAAATAAAAAACCTCTTCTGCTGTTCACTGTTCCAGAGGCCCTGGATCTGTCTCAGCCCTGGAAGGGAGATTAGGAGTGAACTGGCCAGAACGAGAACAAAGTCAGTTTCTGATGCCATGCACTAACCAGCCACTTTGCAGTGAAGGCCTGGGCAAGGTGACCTCCAGGCCTGGGGTCAGGAGCACAGGCTGTGTCAGGCTTCTTCCTTGGATTGCTGCAAATACAGATGAGTGGACCTGGTGTGTCTAACCCTGCCATTTCTGTGTGCATCAGAGCAAAGGGAGCCATGGAAACTGAGGACCACTATGCAGTGATGGGGCATGTGGGCAGCTGGGAAGCAGGCTGGACTTCTGCCCACTCTCCTCTCCAGTAGCCATGCTCTGAAGACCCTCTGCTATCTTACAGACATAAAAACTCATTTGGCCAAAGAAGTTTCAAAAAATGTCGAAGATAATGTGACATCAGCCTCCCCCTGGCAGGGAGACAGGCAACTTCCTGGTTCAGGTTTGGGAAGGAGGAATGGTTGGCCTTCTGTGTTAGGTGCAGAAACTGTTGGCCAGGCGTGGCGGAACACTCCCTTAATCCCAGCACTCAGGAGGCAGAGGCAGGTGGATCTCTTGTGAGTTCAAGGCCAGCCTGGTCTACATAANGCTACTGAAACTGAGGCAGCACCTTCACCAATGGTCTCTTCTGACCTCTCCTGGTGCAAAGCCTCAGCTTCTCTCCATGACCCCTGCAATCCTGGGGTCTTCACAGCAACCGAGGTGCACTTCCACCAATGGTCTTTCCTGACCTCTCACAGTGCCAAGCCTCGGCTGCTCTCTGTGACCCCCTCAAATTTCAACACCGGAACCATATAGGAGACTCTTACACGTTACCAAGTCCGGCTTCTGGCTCGAGATGGAGGCTCAGGCCCTTTCTGGGTCACAGCTTCTGTGTGCTGACCTTGAAGATATTCTCCCCAGAAGATTTCACCTCAGTGATGCTGGTCTCTTGTTACTTACAGCTGATTTTTCAGCCCCAGCTAACCAGCATCAATTGCCCCAGTACCACAAAAGTTTCACTTCAGGTTCTGGTCTCTTGTTACTTACAGCTGATTCTCTACAGCCCCAGCTGACCAGAACCCACAGATTACACAGTCCTGATGATCTCTGCTCTCCTTTGAAACTAGAAACTTCACAAGCCAGGCCTCCATCTTCTACAACTCCTTCAGCAAAACTGCTCCAAGCTCCACAGCAACAATCTTTAGGCATTCAATGATCTTCCCAGCCCAAAGTTCCAAACGCCTCCACAATCCTTCCCCAAAACACCAAGGTCAGGTCTGTCACAGCAATACCCCACTCTCTGGTACCAATTTCTGTTCTAGTTTGTCTTCCATTGCTGTGACAAAACACTCTGACCGACACCAACTTGGGGAGGAAAGGGTTTATTCAGCTTACATCTCCTGGGTCACAGTTCATCACTTAGGGAGCCCAAGGCAGGAACTCAGGGCAGGAACCTGGAGGCAGAAGCTGAAGCACAGGCCATGGAGAAATGCTGTTCACTGGCTTGCTCCCCTGGCTCATACCCAGCCTGCCTCTTATATGGTACACAACAACCTGCCCAGGGTGGCACCACTCATTGTGGGCTGGACCCTCCCACACTGCTTGACAATCAGACAATACTCCACAGATGTGGCCACAGGCCAATCCAATGGAGCCAATTCTCCAATTGAGGCTCCCTCAACCCAGGTGTGTCAAGTTGACACTAGAGCTATCCAGCACAGTGACCTACTTTGCTTTTTTTGTCACTGTGGTAAACACCATGACCAAAAGCAACTTGGGGAAGAAAGGGCTTATTTCCGTTTAGATTACAGCCCATCATCAAGGAAAGCCAGGGCAGGATCCCAGGGCCGGAGCCTGGAGGCAGAAGAAAGCGGAGCCAGTAAAGAAATACTGCTTTACTGGCTTGCTTTCTCCTGGTCATGCTCAGTCAACCGAGGACACCTGCCCAGGAGTGGTACCTCCCATAGTGGGCTAAGCCCTTCTACATCAATTAGCAATCAAGAAGACCTTCACAGACATGCCCACAGGCCAATCGGATTGATAAAACTTCTTCCAGGTGTATGGAGTTGAAAACTGAGATTGGCCATTGAAGGAGTACTGGCCAATAATCAGTGCTGGGGAAGGAAGTTCCCAGGGCTCAACCTGGAGAAATGGCCAGCTTTCTAGTCACAGATTTTCAGGCCTAGGCCAGGTAGTTGGCACCTGAATCCGCATACTGCAGACTTGCACCCAGCATGTGCGTTCTACACTTAATTAGTAGCAGCTTTTCCAATGGTGACCTGCGGACCTTGGAAGGCCAGTGTAGAGCTGTAGGATGTGGCTTGGGTGGGGGGGGTTGGAACTTATTCCCTTTCCTCTGCCAGCTGCTAGCTAAGACACCCTGAGCAAACATTTCTCTGCTGCTTCACCTTCGAAGACAAACACTTTTTCCCCTGCTCTGAAGGATGCTATACTGAAGACAGACAGTGGAAGGACAGGTCTACGTGTGTCGGGGAAGAG
Organism: Rhizomys pruinosus; assembly: GCA_009823505.1. Classification (NCBI taxonomy): domain Eukaryota; kingdom Metazoa; phylum Chordata; class Mammalia; order Rodentia; family Spalacidae; genus Rhizomys; species Rhizomys pruinosus. The sequence goes on along the minus strand of VZQC01014315.1, from coordinate 846,060 downwards.
GAACATATGGCACCCCTGTCCGATGTTGTTCCACTCTGGAGACGATTTGGCAACATCCAGTGTGCACCCTAGAAAACTAGTAGTTCCACTCCTCAGTAAATGGGCTGGGGATAGAAAAACCACTGCACAGATGCACAAAGAAGCCATTCAAGGCTCGTCACAACAGCATTGGTGATGTAGCAGATGTTGGCTGGCATTGAACCTTGGGCCAAGGTCCATTAATAGACAAAGTATTTGTAATCATTTGTAATAGGTGGAACATCTGTCATGAAAGGCTCCATAAGCCAGGGCAAGTCAGAAAAGGCTTCCAGGAAGGATGTTGCAGACTCCTTCATGCATGTTACAGACATACAAAGTCAGAGGTTAGAGATTTTTAAAAGACAGGTTGGGGACTGGAGAGATGGCTCAGCTGTTAGGAGCACTTGCTGCTCTTGCAGAGGACCCAGAACCCACATGGCACCTAACAACCCTTCATAATTCCAGTTGCAGGGGATTCATCACCCTCTTCTGGCCTCCCCAGGGTACATTTACATACATGCAGGAAAACACTGTGACACATAAAAAACTAGATAGTTGGAGAGATGGTACAGCAGGTAGAATTCTCTCCCTCAAGCCCGAGGATCAGAGTTCAATCCCCAGAACACACATGGTTGAAAGAGAAAACCAACGCCTGCAAATTGGCCTCTGACCTTCACGTGTACACCCACATCTACATGCTCCTTCTGAGCATCAATAAATACATAATAAAAATAATTTTTTGGAGCTGGGTGTGGTGGCACACACCTTTAATCCTAGCACTCAGGAGGCAGAGACAGGCAGATCTTTGTGAGTTCAAGGCCAGCCTGGTCTACAGAGTGAGTTCCAGGACAGCTGGAGCTACATGGAGACCCTGTCTTGAAAAAGACCAAAAAATAAAAATAAAAATAATAATTTTTGGAAAAAAATTATTGGGAAGAGGATTTCTTTAGAAGATGCTAATCTGGGGGCTGGAGAGATGGCCTAGCGGTTAAGAGCGCCGACCGCTCTTGCAGAGGACCCGGGTTCGATCCCCAGCACCCACATGGCGGCTGAGAACCGTCTGAAACTCCAAATCCAGGAGAACTCCAGTTCCAGGGGAATCCGACACCCTCTTCTGACCTCCGTGGCATTGCACGACACGGGTGCACAGACTTGCATGCAGACAGTACATTCATACAACATAATAAAATTAAAAAAAAAAAAAAAAGAATATGCTAATCTGTTGATTCCTGCCTCTTCCTCCCGGAAGGGAAGTGTGGAGGTCATTTCTGTGTCACCCCAAGCCACGTGAAGAGCTTGGCATGTGATCCCTGGATTTGTGGGCCAGTAGCTGAAAAATTCCAAATGCAGATCTCAGCTAGATGGCAAGAAAAGGCTGTGGCGACAGCAGCTCAGGGGCGAGGCACCCAGGTGGCCGCAGACCACAGGCGAGTCTCTCCAAAAGAGAGCCACGGTGCACTGCACCAGATCTGGCCAGCAGGGCCCCAGAGAGGTGGTGGGACTCTCATGAAAGAAGCAGAACAAAGCCAGCCTCCCTGTGCTTGCTGGTGGGAGAAGGAAGAAGTCGTTCCCTAAATAGGACTTGCTTTCCTGGGTTCCAAGAACAGCAACAACATTGGGGCCCTTTAGGAACCTCTGAAGCCGCCTCTAATAAGTCAGGTGGTCCACATGCCCCCCCACAGAGCCGAGACCATCTCCGTGGAATAAGAATCTTTTATTCTGTTCCACCCAGCCTAAGGGCAGAACTAGATCTGGCAAGTTGGAAGGAAAGAGGGTGGCACGCTGTGCTCTGTCTTCCTGCCACCAGGTGGCGCAATGTAGCCAGCAGAGGAGTTAGTTGTCCTGGGAGAGAGGGGCTGTTAAGTTAAATACAAATTCCCAAAGAGATAACTGCTCCTCCAGTTCTCAACTTAGGGATGCTAAGATGCCTACTTGTTTTCTAACCCTAGATAACAAAATTTGTTCTTATGTGTGCCTTACAATTGCAAACAAAACGTGTTCCAGGGAATTCCAACCACACACCTCCCCCACAGCTTACTGAAAGCAAGTCAGCCAGCCTCTGACCCCAGGATAATGGAGCTTGGGTCCCATTTTTGCAGAAATATGTAAAGAAGACATCTTGGATCACTTAGGTCACCCACAAAAGGCACTGGAATTTCTGCTTTTAAGAGGGAAGCTTTTTGGAACCTCTCCTGTGTATGTGATCCCTCCTTCGGGTAGATGGAGGCAAGATGTAGGCTGGGGACTCAGGAGGGGAGGTCCCCAGTGTAAGGTGGAGTGGAGGACCTGGTCAGGAGGGAGGCCGGTAGGAACCCCATTTCAATGACAGTGAAGAATATCAGCTTCAGGAGGCACAGGGAGGACACCACTTGGGGGATACCACTGAAGGGTCAGGACCAGACGTAGGCTCTGGAGAAGGGTTCAAAACTCAGCTTGCACCACAGCCTTGATCCCTACCACCCAGCCTTTCCCTAGCAGGCAGACAAGCAGGCAGCCCAGTGGGTTATGGCCCCACATCCAGCTCATATCTGGGGTGTGCCTCATGGAGACACTGGGTTGAAGCATCACTTCAGCTCTGACGGCTACGTGTAGCATCATCCTCAGAATGCAGACTGCGGTGGTCGCAGGTGAAACAACATGGCGGTGCCTGGAACTGATTTTAAAGTATCCCAGTTCCACCCCCTACCTCCACAGCCACCCAAACTTAGGGGAGACACTTCTAAACTAGAAACTTTTGAAGTTGTGTGAAAGTCAGTCTGTACTTCTGTCATGTTTGAAAGTCTCTAGTATGATAACAAAAGAGAGGAGAGACTACAGGAAGAGGGAGGCCTGCAGTCCATCTCTCATGAAAGTCCCCGTTTCTTAGCTCTTCTCCCAAAGCCCATCTCCCTCCCAGTTTATCAGTGGGCCCCTGTATGAGACCAGGGAGACCCAGACATAATTTCTTCCATGGGTTTTGCCTGTAAGCCACAGCCTGTTCTTTTTTTTTTTTTTTCCTTTTCAAGACAGGGTCTCTCCATAGCCCCAGCTGTCCTGGAACTCACCTTGTAGACCAGGCTGGCCTTGAACTCACAAAGATCCACCTGTCTCTGCCTCCCAAGTGCTAGGATTAAAGGCGTGTGCCACCACGCCCGGCCACAGCCTGTTCTTAAATCACAGAGACACCGCTTCTGTGAGCCACCAGTGCCCCAGTGCCCCAGATAGTGAGAATCAGACATAAGGTCTGCTAATGCCAAGAATGCACTGAGTTTTCCCAACAGCCAGGGCCTGCTGGGGGCAGCTGCCCCCTCACCCTCATACCATGTCCTGCTTTCATTTCTGTCCCTGTGGTAACATACCCTGACAACAGGCAACACAGGGCAGAAAGCATTACTTTTAGCTCACAATTCCAGTTCCAGGCCATCACTGTGGGGAAGTGTCACCAGCTGGAACCTGGGAAGGCTATCAGATCACGGGCCACGGTCACCAGCACGTATTCTTAGTGCTCAGCTGCCCTGCTCTGTTTTCTACATTCCAAGGCCCAATACTGGGGAATGGCCGTCCATTTTCAGACTGGGTCTTCCCACTTCAATTAAGACAATCAAGGCAATTTCCCACAGACATGACCACAGGCCAACCTGATCTACCTAGGAAATTCCTCATGTAGACTTCTTCCCAGGTGGTTCTAGGATGTGTCCAGTGGACAATTAGAACTGACCATCGCATCCCTGTTCCCCGCTGGGCTTGGACGGCCCCTTGATCACGTGTTCTTCTCCCTAATCAAATGAGGCTCTCTTCCACACCTGGGGCTCCTCTCCAGCACCGGGACTCAACCTCTGAGCCATTTCTCCAAGGTCTACACCATCATCTTTACTTTGCCCTTCTATGTGTGGCAGGGAAGGCAAGCTGAGAGGTGCTGTGGCCACAGCTGCTGGGAGGAAGAGCTGTCTGCTTCTCAGAGCATTTTGTTCTAGGCCATGGTTGGCTGAGAGGGTGAGAGCAGTAGGTTGCCGTCTTTGCTCTATGAACGAGCAAGAAATAACATTTGCTGAGTTAACCCTGGACCATTGAAAGATAGTCCTGCAGCCATTGTACATCTAATCCTATATAAATATTCTAATATTTATCTAATACTGTCATGATTGCCTGGATAGATAAAACTACTATTGCTGTCTTCATTTTATGTATAGTCCATACATAAAATATTAGTGTGTACACATATGGATCACCTCTTGATTTAGAAGCTGTTTTTGTTGGCCTAGCGGTTAAGAGCACCAACTGCTCTTGCAGATGACCCAAGTTCGATCCCCAGCACCCACATGGCGGCTGAGAACCGTCTGAAACTCCAATTCCAGGAGAACTCCAGTTCCAGGGGAATCCGAGACCGTCTTCTGACCTCCTCGGCATTGCACGACACGGGTGCACAGACCTGCATGCAGACAGTACATTCATACAAATAAATAAATAAATAAATAAATAAATTATAAAAAGAAGCTGTTTTTGTTTAAATATGAACTGTCCCTCACAGGCTCATAGTTTGAATGCTTGGCCCCCAGTTGGTGGTGCTGTTTGGGGGGTTCTGGCAATGTCAGGAAGTGGGTCACTGAGGATGGGTCGAGGGTTATTATCTCTGATCTCTTCCTTTCTTGCTGTTTTCTGTCTACAGAGAGTGGAGAGGCATCCAGCATAGGCTCCTGCCAGCATGGCATTCTGACCCAGTGCCTGGGGCCAAGTGCCCATGGACCAAGCCTCCGAACCTGAGCAAAATCAATCTTTCCTCCTTTAACTTGCTCTGTCAGGCATTTGGTCACATGAATTTCAAAGTGATCAATATACAAATTACCATGTCTTTCTCCCTTGATATCTAATTATCCTTTCAACTATTAATTTTAAAGGGATTTTTTTTAAACAGGGTCTTATTGTGTATCCCCGGCTGGCTTGGAACTTGCTATGTAGATCAGGGTGGCCTGGAACCTACAGAGATTCATCTGCCTCTGGAGTGCTGGGATTTTAATAAGATTTGCACCATCACACCTGGATAAAAGTGATTTTTTTTTGCCAGTTTTTATTTACATGGCCAAAGAAACTAACGAGTGGACCTGATCATTACACCAATTCCTTAGAACTGTCCCATCTGATCAAGGCTTCCACAGCATGGACAAAGGACAGCTCCATTTGCAAACAACCCAGAACAGTAAGCAGTCTGTACAGGACACAATATAATGTGAATCATATCTAATTTTAAATATTTTAATTTATATACTTTCACAAATATAGGTCAATAAGAAATCCACTTTTCAGATTTTATTTCATTATAGAATATATTTGATAAGAATACATACAAACAGACTCATCTTTAGTATACGTTATTTTCTGGTGCCCTTCACTTTCACAGCAGGCTAGAGATGTCAAGAAGAATTTCTCCAAACTGTCCCTCATCAGCCACTCTAAACAACCGGCGCTGCAGAGTTCAGGTAATTCATTTACTTCCTTAAGTGAGTAAAAACCTTAATATTTGTTGTGAAGTCTGTTTATGATTCTTCTTTTTAAAAATTCAAGATATAGTCCCCAATGTAAACAATAAATTCAATCTGTCGCACAACGGGTAAGGCCTTCTTGACAGTTATGCCACCTATGTTCTACTCATCAGAACACAGTCTTGTTCCACACAGCTGTGGGCTGTCCATGCACGAGAGTCACGGAAGGAAGTTCCCCTTGGTACTCGGAGCCCCGAGGAGCAGGTGCACCGCAGGCTGCCGAGACACTGAAGAGAGTCCTCCTCCACTTGATCATCTTGGTACAAATGTACAATGTCCATAGCACACACAGCGAGGTCCAGCCTTGGGCGTTTATCATGAGTTGCTAAATCCTATACAAGTACAATACCATATCATGCCATTAATACACAGAGGATGGTGGCTACATGTTTTGCCATCATTAATCAGGGCACATGAACGGGGACAGAGGGGGTGCAATCTGTGGAGGTGCTGAGAAGCTGGCTATGTGACCTGTATAACCTGCTGAAATTCACAGGTTCTGAAGTAGAATCTGCTTACACAGGGGTGGGGGTTGGGGGGGCTCAGCCCTGCCTTCTTGCCATCCTTCCAAAGGAAGGAGTGAGTGAGACCTTAGAAACGTGACAGAGGAAAGTGTCATATTTACATTCCTCATCCAGCTGGGCAAATCAGTTATTCACTCGTACGTGATTCATCCTTTTAGGACCACTTAGTCAAAAACGGCTCTGGTTCAGTATTCATTATCATAAATAGTTGACTTAGCAAGCTAGACGTTGAAACAGTGAGGACTATATACAATAGTTTAAAAGGCATTCTGTGACCATTTTTGAAGAGTTCATAGAAAAGTGATTAAGGATACGTACGCCAGTCCCTTCCGTTGGTGCCACCGCCATGAAACCCTGGGACCTTTCTATACCCAACGTGTACCTTCTGTACTATACAAACAAAGCGGAAATGAAGCTGCTTATCTGGTGTGACACTCTCTGTCCTCAAGCTAAGGTGACCGGTAGAGGGCTAGATTTCCTGAGGTTTGTAAGAGTTTTTAGACAAAACAGAAATCACAGTGACCAAGTGGAACACGAGTCTCTCCTTGGGCACGGTCTGCTCCCAGGGCTCCCCTGGGCACTAAATGACCCTCCACTGCATGATGCTCGTGTCTTTCCCACCCGTGGAGATGAGGTGGCTGTCTTCACAGAGGAAGTCGACGTTGGTGACGTGGCTGCTGTGTCCACTGTAGATGTGGCTGGGAGCCTGAAGAAGTATGGTGAGGAGGAAAGTTTATCAAAAGTGAACTGTGGCCTCAGGAAGAGCTTCAATTCTAGATCCGCCCTCTGCTTACCCAGCAGCTCTGTGTACCTGCGTTGTCTTTAGGACAACACAGATATGAGCCCTGGGGAAGCCCTGCGGTCTGCCGGGGACAGAAGCACACCACAGCCCCGGAATGAAGTACGCTCATGCCAAAGGGCTGTACCAGGTACAGGGTGGCCCAAGGGTGGGGCTCAGCAGCTTCTGGGGTAAGAGGTTGAGCAGGCCTTCTGGTNCCACATCTACGTGGTCACTCCTTACATCACCTCCAAACATCTAAGTGGTCACTCCTTACATCACCTCCAAACATCTAAGTGGTCACTCCTTACATCACCTCCAAACATCTAAGTGGTCACTCCTTACATCACCTCCAAACATCTAAGTGGTCACTCCTTACATCACCTCCACATCTACGTGGTCACTCCTTACATCACCTCCACATCTAAGTGGTCACTCCTTACATCACCTCCAAACATCTAAGTGGTCACTCCTTACATCATCTCCACATCTAAGTGGTCACTCCTTACTTCATCTCCAAACATCTAAGTGGTCACTCCTTACATCACCTCCAAACATCTAAGTGGTCACTCCTTACATCACCTCCACATCTAAGTGGTCACTCCTTACATCACCTCCACATCTAAGTGGTCACTCCTTACATCACCTCCACACATCTCTGGGAAAGATACAATCTTACTGCTCATGTTCTCTTGCTGTAATTTCATGTTTTTCAAGGGAAGAAAGGCCTAAATCAAATTCTTCCAAAGTCACCCAAACAACCAGATCCAAAGAAGGAACCTGAGGGGCTGGAGAGATTGCTCAGTGGTTAACAGCACTGGCTGCTCTTGCAGAGGACCCGGGATCAATTCCCAGCACCCACATGGCAGTTAACAACTGTCTATAACTCCAGTTCCAGAGGATCTGACACCTTCTTCTGACCTCCTCAGGCATTTCACAAGGAGTGCACATACCTACATGCAGGCAACACTCATACATGTAAACTAAAAATAATAAATATTAAAAAAAAAATAATAAAAACAGAATGAAGCTGAGACCCCGAAGCAGAGCTGAGAGATTGTGGAAGAGAGCTCCGCCCCCAGCTGCAGGCAGCCATGTGGCATGGCTCTAGCGGGCAGAGCCCAGCAGATGGCAGGTTGCAGGGTCACATCTGCCACTGCTGGCCAAGTGAAGAGCTAGCTGGCACTGCTGCAGGTGGAGACAGACGGCAGGTGAGGGCAGCAGGAGCCGGGGCCATCTCTGTCACAGGACTCCAGTTTCCTGCAGGATGCCAGGCAGCAGGTGTCTAGAAAAGGGCCACAGACAAGGACACAGAGGAAGGGTGCATCCAGTGGGCACCCTGCTCAGCCGAGTCCGAGAAAACAAACTTGAGCTCAGAAATCAGTGCCCTGAGTAGTACCTCCAGGGCACCCTTCTGAAGTCCTGCTAGAAGAGTTATCAATGCTTGGGACCCAGCCACCCAACGGGAAAGACCCCCACGGGGGCCTTTGACTCGTAACCCTATTCAGCATCACATGTTCATGATCATTTGTGTAAAGAAGGAAAATTCTCCAAGCACTAATTAGAAAGATAGAGCTGTTGTGTTTTCCTCCGATCACCTTATCTTCTACTCAGTTCTTGAAGACTCAGCTATTAAAAGAAATGAAGTAATTCATCAAGCCCATTTCAATTACCTGCTGCTGATAACATCAGATTACAATTAGCATCTACAAATGAACCAAGTGCCAACCGCCAGGCCGAAACATAAGCTAATTTACTGCTAGGCTCTGCCTGCTGGAGCCACCGCTCTGGGACCTGGCAGCAGGCACCCACTTCATTATTCCAACAAGAGTTGTACAGCATCCTGAGAGGGACCGGAGCGGGCCGTGACCGGGAGGCACCCCCTGCTGGCCTTATAGATGCTCTGTATCTGTCAGCAACTCACTGTACCTTTCAAATGGTGGTGTCTGCCCAGGTAGGGGTGCAAATCTTGACCCAAGGGAGCAAAGGAACACCATCGTTTACCAGGCACCGATAGGTGCACGGCCTCAGCACTGGGCACCTGTGACAGAACCTTAATGGTGGGTGGTCTGGATCGTTTTCGGTGAGTTGTAGGTACTCCACCAGAAAACCCTTTGTGATCTCTCCATTTCTCACTTCTCCCACGTAAAAGGAAAAAGACATTCTTGTTCCTTCTCTGAAGTGTCTAGAAAACCACTGCTCACAGAACCAACTCTGCAGCAGAGCTGGCTGCCTTCAGATCCTGCCTCTGCGGCTTGCTTCTGTGTGGCTCTGGCCCCGCTGGTATCTTGTTTCTGCCCCCACAGAGCTCTGCTGTAAGGACTGAAGGACTCTCTGCAAAGGTCCAGCTCAGGGCAAGGCATCTGGGCTCCCCATTCTCTCAGAGAGAAGATGCTGGTGGTACACTTCTGTGGAAATTCTTGCTACCATGGACCTGGTCAGGGCAGACCACTGCTCCAGGTTGGCCTGTAACCTTGATCAATACATCTTCTGGCAGGTGTCGGGGTTGAGGGGTTACCTTGTGGCTTCAGCTGCAACCAGGCAATCCTAGTGAGGATCCTGCTGGGGTGGAAAGTCTTATGAACATAGGATCCAGCACCTAGAGACTTGACCAACTCTGATTCTTGCCCTATGACCCTACACCAGTCAGAAATGCCCCTTATTCCTTGGATACTCATTAAAGAAGCAGGAAAATTTGTCTCATGAGGATATGGGGAAGTGAAGAAATGCTATGAAATAGACCCTATGGGTACACACCCATGCCAAGAGCGTCTACAAGATCTCACATACTTTATGACAGTCAAGAAGTTACTTTGAATGTGGCCCTATGTATCACTCTGGATATGTCCAAGGAAAAACATTCAACTGTTCTAGGTTAATTACTACCTATAAACATACCTGCAAAACCAGGCCCTTTTCCACTTAAAGAAAACCTAACATACAAAATTGAAATATAAAAAACATAAAAAGGAATTGTTATGTCATTTTCTCCTATAAAAGTAATTATGAGATTCTTCAGAAATACCAAGTTTCATGGTTCACAGTAATGATTTCATTAATGAAATCTATTTAGAAATAGCACACAGTTCAGGTGTGTATGTGTGCAGGAATAGTGTATAACTAAAGTGCAATATGTATGCATGCTATGTAGATAATTTCACATGTGACCTTGGGAATTCAGAATTTTCTGCCTCAGGTTATCAGGATTTTGTTTTTAAATGCAATCTTTGGAAACCTTATTCAGGTTGCTTTTCTTACCCTGGAATTAGAACACCAGACACCCACGATTTTGGCTGCCATCATTCGCTGACCACGAAAGATGATATGTAACCATCACAGTAGCTAACATGACTCCCAGAGAGGCTGTCTGGGAAAGGTGGGGGCGGGGATAGTGTCTTATGAGACTTATAAGTCCTTTGTGCTACAAGTCTCTGAGACTCAAGGAGTTAAAAAGCATCTTTTTAACACAGTGATATTCTCAACCTCCTGCTGTGGGGAAGACTGAACATGAAATGGACGTGTGAGCATGTGGTCCAGAGCAGGCTTCCACACACTAGATGAAAGCCAACAGCTCCCCCAGGGAGGAACCACATTGCTTCTACTCACTGTAAGAGCATGGGGCCAATCCTGTGTCTAATGATCAACAACCTTGCCAAGAATGGATGATTAAGAGAGCAGATGAACTAACAAATACTAGTCCTAGCTCCTTTTCCTTCCCAAATAAGCTACTTTCTGGACAAAAAATGTTTTCAAATAAGAATGGAGAATCATTTTCCACAGATAGGTTATTGGATGGCTGACTGACCACAAACTTTAGTGGAACACATTTTTCATCTCTTACTTCATACCCAAAGCAGGGTGACACTGACATGTATGCTAAGTGGCTCCTCAGAAGGCTGACCCATTCATCTATTCCCAGGGCACAGTGGAAAGTTAAGTGGTCACCTTCATGACAGACAGAGATGGGGATAGGGATGGGATAGGATAGGGATAGGGACAGAGATAGGGATAGGGATGGGATAGGGATAGGGATGGGATAGGGATGGGATAGGGATGGGATAGGGATGGGGATGGGATAGGGATGGGGATGGGATAGGGATGGGGATGGGGATAGGGATGGGATAGGGATAGGGATAGGGATAGGGATAGGGATGGGGATGGGGATGGGATAGGGATAGGGATAGGGATGGGATAGGGATGGGGATAGGCATGGAGATAGGGATGGGATGGGGATGGGGATGGGATAGGGATGGGATGGGGATGGGGATGGGATAGGGATAGGTATAGGGATGGGATAGGGATAGGGATGGGGATGGGATAGGGATAGGGATTGGGACTGGGATAGGGATAGGGATAGGGATTGGGACTGGGATAGGGATGGGATAGGGATAGGGATAGGGATAGGGAAGGGGATGGGATAGGGTTAGGGATGGGGATGGGGATGGGGATAGGGATGGGATAGGGATGGGATAGGGATAGGGATAGGGATGGGATGGAGATTGGGATGGGATGGGATGGGGTGGGCTTGGGGGCAGTGGAATCATCCTTCTCATTTTCTCCTGTCTTACTTCCTTAATTACACTTTACACCAAAGTGAGATAAGAGGCAATTCTGCCTGGCTTCCCTTCAGTGAGAAGATTTGTGACAAGTGATGCTAGAGGACTGTAATTGGGATGTCAGTCTAGTGACCTGCTTGACCACACACCTGATCTCAAATGCCTGAATTAGAACCATCAAAACCCTGAGGTGACAGAAATACTGTCCTGCAACTATAGTTGCTTTGACCATAAACCCCAAAAGGTAGTCATTTGCAAGGCCAAATCAGCATTATCTCTACAAGAAAGAAATGTTTAGACAACTGCCAGGCTGTTCTGTTGTTTGTAAGAAATTTACAGTCAAAGCTGGCTCCACTTGTTTGATTTTAAGGCAAATAAAAAAGTGGGTGATAAATACCAACATATCTTCTCACCTCTACCTTCTCCCTCCTACTCAGGGACGCGTGGGCCTTCCTAGTGACCCAACCCCACTTCCCCCTGGGGACGCGTGAGCCTCCCTAATGACACCAACCTCACTTTCCTTGGCTTCTTCAGCAAAAACATTATTCCCATTTCATTCTGCACACCTCCTGCACCCCTTCGCTCTGTGGCCCTGACTCAGTTTCTCTCGCTGCTTTCCTTTTTGATCTACCCCCTAGATGTCACTAGGACATTTTCTTGACAGTTGTTTGTAGTTCTATTCATCTGTAGTCCTTAGAATGAGAGAAATTAGGACTTGGGGGAACAAAACTTTCAACCCACCATGTGCCTTCTCAAACTGCTTCCCTTCTCTCTCCAGTGTGGCTTCCAGTTTCTTTCCAAAGGTGCAGCCACCATACCAGTCACCCAGGCACATAGCTTGGTGTATAAGCCCTCACTCTCCACAAGTGTGCAAGGCCTACTCTGGCTGAGGGGCACACCTACCGATACAGACATCAGGGCAGAACCCTGTTCCTGCTGCCCATGAACTCAAATGGTAGCACACAAATAATAATTATGATTGAAAAGTAGAATAAAAATGTTTCTGTGATATTAGGGCTCAGGATGTTTTTACATATCAACCACTGTAAACAGTGACTATTTGTTGGAAGCAACAGATTATCCTATTTGTGCTTCAAACAACAGGTGTGACTAAACTGATAACTTCTGTTTGTAGTTATTCTAGGTTAGTAGGGTTAAGAAGAGACACAATCCTCTGAGAAGATAAAGGATCTATGTTTATTTCATTTCATGCTGGATATATGGTTTCAATAATAGAGACTTTGTTTATGAGCATGGCTCTGTGAGAACTCGAAGGAACAGGCTCTCAGCAGTTCAGATCTTCTCTTAGCTAAAATGGATGCTAAGCATCAGGGTTATTGTTTTGTTTTGTTTTTTTATTTATTTTCTATGTGTATGAATGTACTGTCTGCATGTAGATTTGTGCACCCGGTCGTGCAATGCCTCGGAGGTCAGAGGAGGGTGTCGGATTCCCCTGGAACTGGAGTTCTGGAATTGGAGTTACAGACGGTTGTTAGCCGCCATGTGGGTGCTGGGGATCGAACCTGGGTCCTCTGCAAGAGCAGTCAGTGTTCTTAACCGCTAGGCCATCTCTCCAACCCTGTTTTTGTCTTTTTGAGACAGGGTCTCCCCTGTAGCCCCAGCTGTCTTGGAACTCTCTATGTAGACCAGGCTGGCCTTAAACTCACAGAGATCTGCCTGCCTCTGCCTCCCACCTAGCCTCATCAGGCAATTTTTATCTGAGTATATCATAGTAACTGCTCCAGTGAAGAAGTGGGAAGGTTGAAGTTTCCAGAGAAGAAGGAAATGGCCCTGGCCACTTTCTCTGGATTTCGGAGTCAGTCCTGCTGCTAAGTCTGGGCTATCACGGGACTTACTACCCTGCTTCAGCTTCCCAAGGGCAGACATTTTAAGTATTTGCCATTGTTCCTGGATCACCAGATATTGTTTTTAAATGCAGTTTTTAAATTTTATTTATTATTTTTTATGTGTATGAGTGTACTGTCTGCCTGTAGGTTGGTGCACCTGTGTCATGCAATGCCGCGGAGGTCAGAAGAGGGCGTCGGATTCCCCTGGAACTGGAGTTAAAGATGGTTCTTAGCTGCCATGTGGGTGCTGGGAATCAAACCCAGGTCCTCTTCAAGAGCAGTCTGCGCTGTTAACCGCTGAGCCATCTCTCCAGCCCCAACAGTTTTTTTAATTATTATTTTGGTGCTATGGTATCAAATTCAGAGCCTAATACCTGCTTAATTTTTTTCCTTTTTCTTAATCAAAGAAAAGCCTTCAAATAATGGCTCTTGAGGCTAAAATTCAGGTAGAAGGACACCTGAAAAACTGCAGGAAGCCAGGCTTGGTGCACACCTTTAATCCCAGCATTTGGGAGGCAGAGGCAGGTAGATTTCTGTGAGTTACCGGATAGCAAGTTCCAGGCCAGCCAGGGTTAAATAGTGAGGTCCTGTCTTTTTTTTTTTTTTTGGTCTTTTTCGAGACAGGGTCTCCCTGGAGGTCCTGTCATAAGAAACAAAGAAAGCCTAAGGCTGGGAAACTCCCAGAGAGGCCACGAGCCCCATCAAGGAGCCTGGACTCCTGAGCGTAAGCTCTGCTGGAATCTCTACCACTCAAGGTATGTATGTACACAGCAGACTCCCAACAGCTGATTGAAAACCACAAGTCCCAAAGAAAGATTTCACCTGCCACCCACTGTAGGGAAGACTGATTTGGGGTGCTGACTTTAGCCAAGTAAACTCCCCTTATAAAATACTTCTCATGGTGCTAGAGAGATGGCCTGGCGGTTAAGATCGTCGACTGCTCTTGCAGAGGACCTGGGTTCGATTCCCAGCACCCACATGGCGGCTGAGAGCCGTCTTTAACTCCAGTTCCAGGGTGATCCAACACCCTCTTCTGACCGCTGAGGCATTGCACAACACGGGTGCACAAACCTGCCTGCAGACAGTACATTCATACACATAAAAAAATAAATAAAATTTTAAAATTTTTTAAAAATTAAAAAAAAACTTCTCATGATTCAGACAGCCTCACATATCTCTGGGCACACACAGAAACAGAAAATATGAGTGAAATTTCAAATGAAATGTGATCAACAAGCAATTCTAAGCACACTAAAACCCCAGTGAGTGAATTATACTTTAAATCACATGGTATGAGAATATCTGCCACGCTGTTGCACACAGATGAAAGGCAATCAATAGGGTCTAACCCCAAGATTTAGCAGAGGAGGTTCTTTTTTTTTTTTTATCTTTTCAAGACAGGGTCTCCCTGTAACCCCAGCTGTCCTGGAACTCACTACATAGACCAGGCTAGCCTTGAACTCACAGAGATCCGCCTCCCTCTGCTTCACGAGTGCTGGGATTAAAGGCGTGCACCACCATACCTGGACATTTCATCTTCTTATGCTATTTCTGTGGTTCATATTGTGTTATTATTTATGTTTATTAAGTGCAGACAATACAGAATTAGACATTTTATTTTCCTATGGCCTTTTATTTGGAGAATGTTGTCCATTTAACACTGAATGTAATCATCAGGTTGCTGGACGCAGGTTACCATATCACTGCTTCTGTTCCTTGTTTATATTTGATCCTTTGTTTTTCCTTTTCTGATTCCTATGGGTGAATTTAGCTTCTTGCATTTTATTTTCACTATTTGCTTCCTCACGTGCTCTTTGCTGTTGGGGGTTGACTTGGAGCTGATAGCAGCATGCTTCCTGTGAAACCCAAGTACCTGGCACGCTGTGAGTGCATCTGCTCCCACCTGCTGCAGCTCATGCTGTGGCTGCCGCAGGTATCACTACACCTGCGTTATTTTAGATGTGCTGCTACGTTTTCGTTTTAAGTAGCTGCTTTTATGACTTCAGAGGAAAACCGTGTTGTATTTATGCACATGCTCACCATCTCCGCCGCTCGTGTTCTCTCCCACTGCTGGGCCTCACCAAGCATCTCCCTCTGTCCAAGGACTTCACTAGCGTTCTTGGGGTGCTGTGCTGTCTCTCTGCCCTGAGTGACAGGCTCCCTGTTCTGGTTCACCTGAAATATCTTGGTTTTACCTTCATTCCCATTTGTTTAACTTTTTTTTTTTTTTTTTTTTTTTTTTGAGACAGGGTGGATCTTGCTCTGTAGCCCTGGGTGGCTTAGAAGTACGTACATCAATCCTCCTGCCTCAGCCTCCTGAGTGCTGGGATTATAGGTGCACACCTCCGCCACTGGTCCATCTTCATCTTTGAAGGGCAGTTTGACCAGATATAGCATTCTAGGTTGATAGTTTTAAAAAAATCTCTCATCTAGCACTTAAAAAAAAGTCTTTCCAATGTTTTCTGATAAAAAAGTCCATGTGCACACCTTCCCTTTCTTCTTGGCGGCTTTTAAGATTTCCTGCAACTTTGGTTTCAGCAGTTTGAGTATAATATGCTGAGATCTGGCTTTCTATTTTCTTTCCTGTGTTTCTTGTTTGTTTGTTTGTTTGTTTGTTTGTTTGTTTTCCCTGATAGCCCCAGCTGGCCTGGAACTCACTTTGTAGATCAGGCTGGCCTCAAGCTCCTGAGATCTGTCTGCCTCTGCCTCTGCCTCCTGAGGACTGAGACTAAAGGCATGCACCACCATGCCAGGGCTTCGGTTTTTGTTTTTGAGCCCCTATCTACCTACATATCTTTCGTCAAATTTAAGCAAGTTTTATCTATTGTTTTTCAAATATTCTTCTTGGCCTGTTCGTTGCATCCTGTATTTATGAGATTTGGACCGTGGTTCTCTTCCTGTTTTTAATCCTCTCACTTCCTAGGTTTAAAAGGTTCTGTCAATGTAGGTTAACATTCACTGAGTCAGGGCAGGGGAGATGCTCAGCGGGTAAAGCACTTATTGCACAAGCATGTGGATGTGAGTTTGGATCCCTACTACCCATGTAAATGCTGGGCAGGATGGTAGCCTGCCTATAATCCCAGTGATCCACAGGTGGAGACTGGATCCTCAGGCTCGCTAAAGTAGCTGAATCAGTGAGCTCTGGGTTCAGTGAGAGACCTTTGCTCAGCATATGAGATAGAGACCTATCAAGGAAGACACCCAGTGTCAACCTCTGGCCTCTCTCAGTAAATGTTCTGTCATCTCCAGTTACCCACTTGGTGAATAGAGGCCATCTCTGACTGCTAATCCAGCAGTCTGCAAGCCTACCCCCAAGCCTGCCCCCCAAGCCTGCCCCCAAGCCTGCCCCCAAGCCTGCCCCCAAGCTCAGTAATGAACCAGGATTAGAAGGGCAGAGGGCCCTCAGGATCCTCCTGTACTTGCATGACCTCTTCCTAGATCTAGGGTTACGGGCTTGCATGACCACATAGGTATTTTTACATGGGTACTGGGGATCCAAACTCAGGTCCTCATGCCTGCACAGCAAGTACTCAACCAATGAGCCACCCCCATGTGTTGTTGTTGTTGCTGTTCTTCATCATCATCATCTCACAGTGCTGGGGAATGAACCAAGGACCTCACCTATACTAGGCAATTGCTCTTACCCTAAGCTCTAAACCTCAAGCCCCCAAAATTTAAAAATTAACCAACAATTCATAGAGCTAAATGATTTTATAAAATCATTTAAGTTCAACAAAAATGAAAACATACTACAGAAATCGTGGGGTGTGAGGCATGCCATGTCTCCAGGTGACTGTACTGGAAAGGGGCACGGGCAGTGAGCTAAGGTTTGACCTCAGCTAGCTAAGAACAAGGACTCAAAGTTAAGGGAGGAACACGATTTAAAAGTACAAGAAACAAAGGGAACATTATCAGCAACAAAAGCACCAGCAGAAACAAAGGTTGGATCTTAAAAAAAAATCAAGAGAGCTGATAAATTTTTAGCCAGAATGATCTAGAAAAACGTATGCATGAGGAAGGGTTTCAATACAAAGGCTTGATCTCAGCAGTAAGGAAAGCACATCCCCACACAGCCTTAAGCTCTGAAGGAACAGTAAGGAGATGTTCAACAACTTTAGGTCCCCAATTCAATAACTCAGAGAGACAGACTTTGAAAACACAACTTACCAAAGCTGACACAGATGAAAAGGACAGTCTGCATGGCCTAACACACGGATTCTCCCTGAGGAACTGAGGCTTCTCACCTGCTGCATGCCATGGCTGATGGATGGCTTTCCTCACTCCCACATCCCCCAAGTTCCAGGCATCTGCCGCTGAGTGCACCCTTGCCCAGGCTCCATGAGAATCCACAGCTGAGTGCACCCTTGCCCAGGCTCCATGAGAATCCGCCGCTGAGTTGCACCCTTGCCCAGGCTCCATGAGAATCTGCCGCTGAGTGCACCCTTGCCCAGGCTCCATGAGAATCCGCAGCTGAGTGCACCCTTGCCCAGGCTCCATGAGAATCCGCCGCTGAGTGCACCCTTGCCCAGGCTCCGTGAGAATCCGCAGCTGAGTGCACCCTTGCCCAGGCTCCGTGAGAATCCGCAGCTGAGTGCACCCTTGCCCAGGCTCCGTGAGAATCCGCAGCTGAGTGCACCCTTGCCCAGGCTCCGTGAGAATCCGCAGCTGAGTGCACCCTTGCCCAGGCTCAATGAGAATCCGCAGCTGAGTGCACCCTTGCCCAGGCTCAATGAGAATCCGCAGCTGAGTGCACCCTTGCCCAGGTTCCATGAGAATCCGCAGCTGAGTGCACCCTTGCCCAGGCTCCATGAGAATCCGCAGCTGAGTGCGCCCTTGCCCAGGCTCCATGAGAATCTGCTACCAGCTCCAGCTTGTGCTGGAGGCTAATGTTGCGTCCCCTAGATCCGCCAACTGACCACACCCATCCCTTTCATGAGCCCCAGCCCCTCACCATCAAGGCCATTCCCCTCCTGGCAAACCTCACATGTGGAAGGTCTGCCTGGGTCTAAGTTCTGGCAGCTTCTTAAGTCATCCCAACACTCAGGCCCTCCGTTCTCAAGGAATTTCATGGCAACATACCACTCACATGGTCTTTTAGGGACTATAAAAAGTTAAGAATGCATAAAACAATCTTTAAAGTAACTACTAAAAGATAGTGCAAAGAGGTAGGGCTGAAAAAGCAAGAGGCAAAATCTTATTGCCCTGTGCACAGGCAACTTTCCCAACTTTGAAGGCTGGAGTTTTGTTGGGGGGGGGCTGTTTATATCCCTTTAATCAATTATGCAGGGCTAAATACATACTAAGGATCCAATAAATACTTATAATCAATAGAATTAATATGTTAAGCCAGGAACTTATTACCATGGTTCTTGTCAGACCCTCCCAGGCGTGTCTAACCCAGAGCTGTGAATGTTGCCAGCATAAAGAGCTTACATTTACTTAAAACATCATGATACTTGGGAGAAATTTTTTTGTAATTCAGCTGCATGGTTCTCACGTGTTAACTTGGTAGGGGACCACGTCACTCCAATGTCAAACAGTCATCGAGGCCCACAAACCTAGACCCCCATTCTGGCCCCATCACCATCTTTGAGGCCATCTCTAAGGATCCACAGGACTTTACAGCTATTCACAGAGCAAATGGTTAAAATCAGCAGAGGTGGAGAGGGGGGATGAGGTACGAGGAGATGGCATCGACAGGGGCATTGAGTGTTACATTCTGGCTCCAGTGGGATCTGAAGGCACACAGACAGACACAGACAGACAGACAGACAGACAGACAGACAGACAGCACTGGTTATCTTTTTGTCTCTCCCCACCCCTCAATCCTTGTGGGCACAGACCGAGCCAGGGGGCCTTAGGCATAGCAATGAATTCAACTCACAGTTTGAACACATCTGTGTCTTCCATCACCATGTAGCCTTATCTGTTTGGATGAAGAGTCTCAGTACTTTTATATTTTTATTTTTTTTAAGAGTAGATTTACGAATATTTTTATTTATTCTTGTAGGTGTATGAATGTACTGTCTGCATGTAGGTTTGTGCACCTGTGTCGTGCAATGCCGTGGAGGTCAGAAGAGGGCGTCGGATTCCCCTGGAACTGGAGTTAAAGACAGTTCTCAGCTGCCATGTGGGTGCTGGGGATCGAACCCAGGTCCTCTGCAAGAGCAGTTGGTGCTCTTAACCGCTAGGCCATCTCTATAGCCCGAGACTCAGTACTTAAAAAAAAATACCTACTTCCCAATTATCTGTGAGCTTTTGCCACTCCACATAACCTCCTCACATTAAATGTCCTAACTGCAAAGTACTACCAAAACTGACTGCAAATATACTTTCTTCAAGTAGGTCTCTTGTGAAAATAATTTTTCTTTTTTAAAATTTTATTAGTTTTTACTTTATGTGTATGAATGTATTGTCTACATGCATGTAAGTACACCCATGTCATGCAATGCCTGTGGGTGTCAAATCCCCTGGAACCCAGGTCCCCTGCAAGAACAGCCAATGTTCTTAACTGCTGAACCATCTCTCTAGCACAATGAAAATAATTTGTCATTCATACTAAAATTATGAATATTAATTTTGAATACACATAATTTTATGTGAAAAATACATTACAGAGTTAATTCACCAAGTACAACAATCCCTACCAGCACAAGCCTCCCACATTCCCTCATGCACCAACACCACGAATAGCCTCTATCGCTTCCATCCCTTTCTCTATAAGTGAGGCTGCTCCTCTTTCTAGAAAGGCTGGGTGTTTTATCATCCCAGAACTTCAGGGTTCTCACCCTCAGAGCACTGGCATGACAGAAGGCACAGTGGGCTCTACAGCAAGCTGCTCAGGGAGGTGGCTGGAGGAGATACACTCAGAGCTTCTGCAAAAGACAGTGACTACTCCAGCCATTTCCAGCCCTGTCAGTGGCCCAGGGTTGGAGGATGTCTGCTCTGCAGAGGCCCTCTCCAAGTCCTGGATGTACCCCTCCACAGACCAGTCCTCACCCAGGAGGGAGGATGTACCCCTCCACAGACCAGTCCTCACCCAGGATGGAGGATGTATCCCTCCACAGACCAGTCCTCACCCAGGATGGAGGATGTACCCCTCCACAGACCAGTCCTCACCCAGGAAGGAGGATGTACCCCTCCACAGACCAGTCCTTACCCAGGATGGAGGATGTACCCCTCCACAGAACATTCCTCACCCAGGATGGAGGATGTACCCTTCCACAGACCAGTCCTCACCCAGGAGGGAGGATGTACCCTCCACAGAACAGTCCTCACCCAGGAGGGAGGATGTACCCCTCCACAGAACAGTCCTCGCCCAGGAGGGAGGATGTACCCCTCCACAGACCAGTCCTCACCCAGGAGGGAGGATGTACCCCTCCACAGACCAGTCCTCACCCAGGAGGGAGGATGTACCCCTCCGCAGACCAGTCCTCGCCCAGGAGGGAGGATGTACCCCTCCGCAGACCAGTCCTCGCCCAGGAGGGAGGATGTACCCCTCCACAGAACAGTCCTTACCCAGGTTGGAGGATGCACGCCCCTCTGCAGCCCGATCCTTGAGGTCCTCAGCTATGCCTAGCTGCCGCTCGTGGTACTGCTTGGCCCTCTCCAAGTCCTGCATGCACCGGGCCGCATGGCCAAGGCCAGCATAGGCCCGCATCTCAATGGCCTTCTCCATCAGCTCCTGCGCCAGCTCCAGCACGTAGTTGTGGTAGGACATGGCCTTGTCAAAGTTCCTCCGGTAGTGGTAGGCGCTGCCCAGGTTGCTGTAGGCACGGGCCTCCTCCCGCTTGCTCCCCAGGTCCTTGGCTATGCGCAGATGCCGCTCGTGGCATTGCACGGCGTTCTCAAAGTCGCCCATAGCGATGTACACGGCTCCCATGTTGCCAAGTTCTCGGGCTTCAGAAAGTTCATCTTTGGACTGTTTGGCAAGAAGAACACACTGCTTGTGACTGGCCAGAGCATTGGGATAGTCTCCGATGGCTGTGTACACATGGCCCAGACTGCTCAGGGCCGATGAAGCTGCCTGGAGAGGAAGAATAAGACAGGGAAATGAAAGTTCATCAGAAACTGCTCTGGTTTGCTGCAGCAGATAAAACTTCACAGAGTTCGCCTGGAACTATCAATCCAGTTCCTAACAAGGTTTCTATCAGTTGGCCACAGAACCACACAGAACTGATAAAAAGAACCTCCAACAGCGAATTCCTAACAAGACAATGGCTATTTAATCAGTAGCTTCCATTCCTAATCTCACAGAAACAGGTCCGTTTCATGTAACTTTCATCTTAAAGAGTTATTGGCATTTCTAATATCCACGATGATATTACAGTTCTATTCATACCCATTAACCTCTATGGTATAAGAAGCTGTTAGAGAAAGGCAAAATTCATTACTATGTGTGACAGAGCACAGGGTACTGGAGGGCAGTCCAGACCGGGTCCTGCACTCTTCGGTACCACCCTCTAGTCTGCTCCCAGAGACCACAGCAGTGCAGAGGGGACACTTCCCACCAGGAGTGATAATCCTTCAGGTGACTTCACCAGTGCTTCTGACTGTGCAGGGCTTAGACCTGGACCAGAACAGGAGGAGAACGGGGGTGGGACAGAGCTAAGGCCTCAGGATGGAGCCGTCACCATTCAGCCGGCCACACACCTCTAGTTCACACAGGTCCTCAGCCTTTCTCACCCTCCAGGACCTCTGTGAGCATCGGCCTTGAGTGTTTTGCTTGCATGTATGTAAGTGTACCGTGTGCATGCAATACCCATGAAAGCCAGAAAAGAGCACTGGATCCTCTGAATTTGGAGTTACAGATGGTTGTTAGCCACCATGTGGGTGCTGGGAACTGAACCTGGATCTTCTGTAAGAGCAGCCAGTGCTCTTAACTGCTGAGCCAGCTCTTCTGTTTTAAATGTCTTAATGAGACTTGGGATGTAGCTCAGTGGTAGAGCACTTCCCTGGCATGTGGAAGGCCCTGGGTTTAATCCCCAGCACTGAAAAAAAAGATGAAAAATTAGATGTCTTGGGACTGGAGAGATAGCCTAGTGGTTAAGAGCACCGACGCTCTTGCAGAGGACCCGGGTTCGATCCCCAGCACCCACATGGCGGCTAAGAACCGTCTGTAACTCCAATTCCAGGAGAACTCCAGTTCCAGGGGAAACCAAGACCCTCTTCTGACCTCCGCAGCATTGCACGACATGGGTGCACAGACCTGCATGCAGACAGTACATTCATACACATACAAAGATAAATAATAATAAAAAAAAACTAAAAAAAAAAAAAAGAAAAATTAGATGTCTTAAAGAAAATAATTTTGTATCAAAACAGTACCACACAGGTACCAAAAACAGTACCACACAGGTACAAAATCAAACCAGACAACAACCAACCAGCAAAGGAGAGGCTCGAGGTTTCTAGACTTAAACAATGCATCTGGTTTTCCATGTCAGTCTTCAGTTCTAAGTCTTTTGTACAGAGAACAGAAGGTAAGCTATGTTGGACCTTTTCTACCCTTTTTATTCTGAAACTTGAAAGCTTGCCTCTCCTTCTTCACCCATGCCTGAGGCCTCTGTACATGCGGCTCCCTTTGTTCACACGGCAGTCAGTCTCTCTGTAGCATGAACATGTGACCCTGGCAGAACCAAGGGTGTGTTTGGTCATGGTGGGTAGGGAATCTTCCTGGGGCCTCCAACTAGAGCATAATAAGGAGGTAAAGCTGTCCCTGCCAGAACAGGGGCTTCCTTTATGAGATACGCGATGCCTGTGCCCTTCAGAAAACTTGTATTAATATTTTATAGATAGGAGTGGTTGGCTGCCCCATTTTCTTTGCTTGTGAAAAGCTTCTTGATGAAAACTACTGAGACCATCTGATGGTATATTTGTGAATGGTATATTGCAAAGTGCCCTGATACTGTTGTTGCTTTGATCATTGCACAGATGTTTTAACAAAAAAGATTTAGAAATCAGAGAGGAAACAGAAATTTGCTTTTTGTTTTTGTCTGAGTGGTGAGAGCAGAAATTATCCCAGGGCTGGCGTATGCTGCAGCAGTTGGCCCTGCCCGAGACTGCAGGGGTATCCCTACGCAGTACCCCCTCCCCGACAATCTTCACCTCAGTTGCTATAGGCCCTCACCTCTGCTTCTTCTCCCTCCAGGTGGCCCCCACCTTTTTCTTTGGGCTTCTTTTCTATCCACACCTGGCTAGCAGGGGACAGTCCACAGTCCATAGACTCTCACCCTTTGCTACCCTCATGGTAAGACACACAGGCCCTTCACCAGCAAGCCTGGACAGCTCAGGATCAGATGCACTGGGCCCAGAGCTCAGGAGCTGTAGACGCACTGGGCCCAGAGCTCAGGAGTTGCAGCCACTGGACATCCCTGAGCCTCGGTTTCCAGAAAGACACTTCCAGGCACCAGCAGCAAGCCAGGAGCTGAGTGTTTTCAAATCCAGCTTGAGCCCCTGTCAATGTGTAAACCATAAATAATTCACTAGCTAGCTCCACAGAGTACATCTGGTTGGAGGCGATGAGCCCTTGGACACTGAAGGGGATGGATTTACAAGGCTCAGGGCAGGCACGGCACCCCTGGCGGCACTGTGCTCAGAAACTTCTGGTTTATGGCAACTCCAAATGAGGGCTGTGGGAGTCTCTGCTTGTGGTTCTTCTTTTCTCTAAATGCCAGGGAGACGCAAAAGCTGCCTCACTGAAGCTCTCTGAACATAAGGAGAGGGGAACCGAGGCACTCCCTGCAGGGGCGTGGAGGAGGGTGGGTACACCAGCTCCTTCCCAGCACCCTCCTGCTAGCAGGCAATGCTATTCGCAGGGCTTCTCATGGAGGTCCTCTGCCCTGAATCTCTGGGGTAATTTATGAAGCATGATCATCACAGCGTATGAAATCAGGGCAGAAGCTCAGCTCAGGGCAGGAGTGGAACCGGATTAGCAGTAGAGGCACTGGCTGTGCAGCCTCAGTAAGTCATGGACTTCCTGGCCATGCCTTTTGCATTCACAAAATGGTGCTGAAAACAGCACAGCACACACTTCAGAGCTGCGCTGGGGTGAGATGGGGCAGTGCCCGCGAGCATCCTCATAAACTGTGCACTGCACCTTAATGCACAGCTAAGGTGTGCACAGGTGCCAGTGGCTACAGGCTGCTTGGACCGAGCTGTCACCAGGCAGATACCAGCAGCAGCCACTGGAAACATCAGTAATTATGACTGAACATCTACATTCCTATCAGTTGCCACAGGAAATAAAGTCCAGTGTTCTACAGCCCCTGGGAAAATAACATGTGATGGTATTTATCAGCTAAGTGTATTTGAAATTAATCACTTGTCTTTGTTCCTGCTTCTGTAGTCTAAGTGTAGATCTGAAACAGGGATTCAGGCTATTAGGGGGCTCACAGGCCCACCCCATGCAGATGCTGCGCCTGCCACTAAGGTTCAGGATGCCTTTGTATATTAATCTCTCTGAGATTTTCGTGCTGAACAGCAGCAGCTGTTTCCCAGTGAGGAAGCATTTGGGAACATCTGTATTTGAATACTCAAACACATACAAACAGCTACACTAACAAACTATCCGAGCAGAATAAGACAATCCATTTTTCTTTCTCGAGATAGAAATTAGTCATGTTCTTGCCAAGGCACCGCTCCTAGCTGTGAGGCGCAGGCACACGGGGCCAGTCCCCCTTCCACCTCGGACGTTAGCTTCGTGAGACCTAAGTTAGAGCCACAAAGCTGCTCATGCCTCTTCAAACTGTCTTTAAGGGTTCTGAACTTGAGAAATGAAATGAGGTTTAAACTGCCCAAACTAGGACCACATTGACGCCACTCCCACTGATACAGTGCTGCAGAATCACACGTTCTCCTCTCATAGAGCACACATTTTCCTTTCTGTAGTTTTCACGGTGGTTATAGTTTGTAATGGTACATAAGAAATATTCAGTGTAATTGCAGTTGATTAATTACATGTATTTGGGGAAATGGGCCTGTATCTGCAGCAAGTAGCAGAAACATTGATTTTTCCCTTCTACTGCCCAAATCCACATGTATGATATATTCCCTGCCAGCTCAAGGTTTGTAAACCAAAGATGCTAAATTACGAACCTCAGCCCAATAGAGGAACACAGAAACATAGACAAGACTTGGGAACTAGACACAGAGGTTCGAACACCAGCAGTGGGAAAATGTCCACCACAGACTATTTCTGAGCCTCACTCCGTTTCTCACCAGAGCGTGAATGTTAATACTCCTCGGGGCTGTGATGGGCCTAATCCAGGACTTGGCACATACAAGATGCTTAAAATTATAGATTTTAGTTTCTCTTCCTATTCAAACGTATTTAGCATAAGGCATTTTGGAGATGAGGTAAGAGATGACCAGGAAACAAAACATAAAATGATGTCACCACACATGAAAGATTCTGGAAGAGCCCTGGCAACAGGAAGTATCATCACCTCCACCTGGCAAAGGCCAGCAAGTTACTCAGATTATTCTTCTGCAGACATGTTCCTAAGAAAATCCCCTCTCTATTTAGAGATTGGATCAGATACTTTTCTTGTTGTTCTGACCAAAAAATACCTGACAAACGCAGCTTACAGGTCCTTGGTTTTGGCTTATAGTTCAAGTGGACACAGTTTGAAGAAACAGCCCATCATGGTAGGGAAGGCATGGCGGCTGGAGCATAAGGCAGGTTACATTGACTCTGTAGTCAGGAAGTAGAGAAGGAATAGGAAGTGGGGCCAGGCTATCAAACCTCAAGGTTTGTCCCCAATGATGTACTTCCTCCAATGAGACTCCATCTTCTGAAAGTTCTATAACCTTCCAAAACACACCACTAGCTGGGGTCCAGGCATGTGATCGAGGGGACGTTTCACATTCAAACCATAATAGGGGCATTTTTGTATATTTAGTATATCAGAGAATTGCAAAAGAAACAAGAAAAACTGCTATACATATGCTAGAATGGCTGAAGTCCACAGCACTGACAGCACCCCAGGCTGATGAAGGTGTGGAGCAGCAGGAACCCTCATTCTCAGCTGGCTGTGGTGTGCACACCTGGAGTCCCAGCACTCAGGAGGTATGGGCAGGAGGATCAAGAGCTCATCACCCTTGGCTACAGAGTTCAAGGCCAATCTTGCCTACAGGAGATCCTGCCTCAAAGAAACAACCATCCTGTATTAGTTACTTTTTTGTTGCTGTGATCAAACACTATGATCAAGGCAACTTATAGAAGGAAGAGTTTATTGGGTTTAAAGTTCCAGAGGGATAAGAATCTATGACGGTGGGGGAGTAGTGGCAGGACATGGTGTGAGCAGAAGGGTGAGTGCTCACATCCTTGGCAGGCACAGGAAAGGTAGAGAGAGCTGGAAATGGGGGAGGCTCTTAACTCTCAAAGCCAGCCCCCAGTGACATGCTCTGCCAGCAAGGCCACACCTCCTATGGCTTCCATGACCTTCCCAAAATGGTGCCACCAACTGACTAAGTGTGCAAATACTTGAACTTATTGGGGGACACCTCATTCAAATCACCACACGACCCAAACAAAAAATTCTCATTCATCGCTGAAAGGAACAAAAATGGTTCTGTCCCTCAGAAAGATAGCAATTTCTTCTAGAACTAAACATACGATTCAGCAGTCCTGCTCAGGTCTTTACCCAAATGAACTGGACATGTTTGTCCACATAAAAACATGCACACAAATCTTTATAACAGCTTTCCTAACAATCACTAAAAACTGGAAGCAGCTGTTACTGGTGGCAGAGCCCTGTGATTCCAGCACTTACGTGGCTGACATGGAAGATTTCAAAATTTGAGTCTAGCCTGGGCTACACGGCAAGACCTTGCCTCAAATGCAAAACACAGCCAAGCAAGGGATTTCAAAAGATGAATGGTTACACCGTGATGAATGGTTACACTGTGGTATA
The DNA here is from genome assembly GCA_009823505.1 of Rhizomys pruinosus. Taxonomy (NCBI): domain Eukaryota; kingdom Metazoa; phylum Chordata; class Mammalia; order Rodentia; family Spalacidae; genus Rhizomys; species Rhizomys pruinosus. The sequence continues at coordinate 818,905 of VZQC01014315.1, read as the reverse complement.
TTTATATGATGTGATATATGAGGTTAAAATACTTTGTCCATCAAGCCACAAAAAGACAGAGGAAACTCTAAATATACGTATTGCTCAGTGAAAGAAGTGAGTCCAAAATGGCTTTATTCTGTATGGTATCCCCCACTCCAAAAAAAAAAAAAAAATCAAGCTGTTGAACTTTACAATGCAGAAGGAACCCTACTATAAATATGAACTTTAGTCAGCGACACCTCAGTACTGGCTCATCATTTGTGAAACATATACCATAACGATGTTAACAAAGGAAACGAGCTGGGGAGGAGGGAGGGCTGTGTGAGAACTCTGTAATGTCACCTCAATTTTCTACTCTAAAAAAAGGTGTTCTAACTGAAAAAATAAATAACGAAATTAGAGTGTTCCTCCTCAGGGGAGTAGGTAATATTCTAGGAAAGGGAAACAGCTTAGCAGAAGCGTGAAGCAGACGCGTGTGTGGTGACTGGTGGGTGAGGTGATTTAGACAGAAGCAGGTGGTAGCTGGAGAGGAGCCTGAGAAAGGGGTTAGATGAGTCTGTACTACAGTGTGGACAACATGAGGCTTTCCCCACACTGTTTCATCTCAACATCGCCTCAACACCCCCGACCCCAAGACAAAGCTGCACACGGAGGCACCAGGTAGTTAACAGTGTGGCCAAGGCTGCATGCAGTGACTCAGGTACTCATGCTCCTTTGGCAGAACAGTTCAGACTCTAAGATAAGTTTATACCCAGTACAGAAGGCTCAAGCAGGGGGTGATGGGATCATACTGCCACGTACTTCTATGAAGCAGATAAAGCGAAGGAGAGCCATAAAAACAACAAGAAAATGGTTAACTAAAACAATGACTGCTGAGAGTACACTTCCGTACACTGTAAGTGCTGATGCTAAGAGTTGTCTTTTGGGCTTCTTTCCTTAGAAGAAGATCAGACTCTGCTCCCCTGTCTGTGCAAAGCCAGTTGGGGTATCTGTGTGCCCTGTCTCAGCTAATCAATGGGATTGCTTCCTGGGCCTCCGCACGTGTTTGTTACAGCGGGGCACACATCACAAATCCTTTCTTCTGCTACAGACAGTTCCATGAGAATTGATTTGCAAGTGAGAAGCGTGTCAGAGTACACAAGATCCCTGGCTGATCTGTAATGAGTGTACAGTAAGCCCAAGAACAGACCTTTGCTTTAAGCCTCTGAGATTCTGGGATTGATTGCTATTACAGGATAACCTGACCACCCCTGACCAATACCACACTGAGTGTAAATTAGTAACTTTGTCCTCCAGGAAAATCCTAGTTAGAGTCAACTATGATACTTGTATCTAGTGGCCCAGTCATGTGCCAGTTACAGAGGTTTCTGGACGATAAAATTTTAGGCATTTTTATAGAAAAACCACATTTGAGGAGAACTGGATTTCAAAATCGGTCTTAGCTAAACTTTAAAATCCTGTATTAATCTAGATACAATGGTCAACTTATCCAAGTCACAAGTATTTATAGGGAATCGACAGCCACCAATGTGAGCCTGCAGACACTGAAGACTGAACCCCGTCCTGACAGGGCTTGTCTTAAATGACATGGGCATCCTATTTCACGAGTGTATTGAGGCCTGAAAATCTACCCCGAATCAGTAACTGAGCTCATGAAGTAATTCTTACAAAGGTTAAATGTTGGCCATGAACTCCTGGAATTGTTTATTCAGCAGCCACAAGAGACCACTTGGAAAAAAAATAATACAGAGGTGTGATAATCCTCACCGCTGAGGACACTGCACATGACATCACCCAACGTCATCTCTGTGAGGATTACAGGGAACAGTATCTCTCAGGTCTCATCGCCTTTATCAAACAGCTGCTGTGGCTCTATCTTAAGGAAAATGAGACTCCAGCAAGCACCACACTGACTTTTTGTTTGGGCCGCTGGGAAGCCGATAGCCAGACTCCAAATGGCCCCTTTAAAAGCCAGATAGGATATGAAAACATTCTGAAAACCTGCAAGCTGACCCTAGCCCCTCACTACTTGGAGGCTCAGTTGGAGTTGTTTCCTGTGTCTACACATGGTTCTTGGGTGAAAGTAGACAAATCAATGAGACACGAACAAAAACAGCTGAACTGTGTGGCTTGTAGCAGGGGAAAAGCTTCCCAACCGGGGTCTCAAAGAATTGTGAATGAACTGCCACAGAGAGAGGAGGCCTCAGCTCCACGCCAACAGGGAGAGGTTTAATGATTGAGTCGTCAGTACTTGCAAATCATTTCTTTTTTAAAAAATATTTTATTAATTTTATTTTATGTGTACGAGTGTGTTGCCTGCATGTGTGTAAGTGTACCCATGTCGTGCAATGCCTGCAGAGGTCAGAAAAGGGTAACAGATTCCCTGGAACTGGAGTTATAGGCACGGTTGTTAGCTGCTATGTAGGTGGTGGGAATCGAATCTAGGTCCTCTGCAAGAGCAGCCAGTGCTCTAACCACTGAGCCATCTCTCCATCCCTTCAAATGTTTTTTTACTGTCCATGGACCACGACTGGTTTTAGGCTTATTCATAATCAACCCAACCAGTTTGTCCAGAAGTCCAAACCTTGGCATGAAGGAATACTATGCAATTATTGTATAAAACAGTAGAGACATCTGAATTCTTTTCTAGCATAACAGAATAGCTGGTTCGAATTGTTACTCTGAGCTTACAGAACCATTAGTAATACTTACAGCTTCTCCATGGTAACCTGTCTGGTTTTTCTAATACTGTGGGGCCAGAGGAGCTTTCATAAAATTATTTTTATCAAAATTATATTAGGGTTGGAAGAATAATAATATGTCAGAAAGATCTAGAGCTAGACCTAAGAACTGCCATCACAGGTGATAAATTATTTATAATGCCCAGCATTAATACGGCAATGTTTTCAAACCAAGGATTTGTAAATGTCCTTTGCAGATGCAAATTAACAGATTAATAAGGAAACAAGCTTTCTGGTGTGAGAAGCCGGGATGACAGATTAGCTATTAAGAGCAATTTATAGGTCATAAGAATTGAAAGTTGGCAAGAAACACTACCTCGGCTGGCTCTATAAATAGTAAAGCTGCATTTGGTTTCCCAGAGGTATCCTGTTAGACATTTTAATTATACCATAAAAACTGCCAGAATTTATAATGATTTCATTTTTTAGAAAACTTGATGCCCCATGTAAACTTGATGCAATACAACAGGCATCCGTGCTATGTGCCGTAAACTCCATGCCAAGCTGCAGCAGCCCAAGAGACTGGTGACTTCTGGACAGCAGAGAGAAACTGACTCCTAGTGTCTCCTCACCATTTCCTGGGTTCTCCTCCCTTGTTCACATCTAACATCCTCCACTGCAGCCAGATACCCACCCAGGAGGACCTCACAACAAGTCCATTCTCTGTAGCTGTCCAGCTATAATCATGGTCAAAATTCCAGAGGTTCTGTTAGGAGTTCAGATGGACTGAGGATAAAACCCCACCCTCTTCCTTGATTGAGGTAGTTTACTACCCATTCTTTTCTGTTTGCGATACGGTTCCCTGTAAGCCCCAGCTGCTCTGAGACTTACTATGTACACCAGGCTGGCCTCAGTCTCACAGAGATCTGCCTGCCTCTGCCTCGAGGGTGCTGGGACTGCCACCACAGCCACTACTTCCCACTCTTGGTCTCACACACATCTTTAGTTTACTGGGTAGAAGGCAGATGACCTAGTTCTCAGACAAGTTTTCTGTGACACGGACCACTGGTTTCTCATGCAACATTGTGACCCGGGTTAGAAACACACTACCGTGAAGTTTTTAGTTCCAGTCCTTGCCTGCCGTACTGCATTTCAGTGGGATATAAAATGTTCTGTAGCGGTTGGAATATAGCCAATCTCCCTTCAAAGACAGCATTTACAGAGTCATAAAACCTGGCTTTGGCAGGGCAGGATGTGATGGAGAAATGCAGGAGAAAGATGGAAAATGCACATGTGTACAAGTGCACAATCAAGAGGCAGAGGAGACATTTCTGAATGGAAACGAGCCTAGGAAAGGGCAGCTTGTGGGCAGATGCTTGTGGGTGACGATCTAAACAGGAGACCTTAAATCAGGTAGGAAGGGCCCCTCAAGGATCCCAGAGAGACATCAGGGAACTGAACAATTGAGAACTGCTTCGATCTGTGAAGGAACATCACCACCCCCTCCTGCTAAAAAGACCACTTGGAAACAGTTGCCGAGACCCTGAAACACATAGCATCTGAATCTCAGGAGCAAACAGCCTGCGACCTCGGCTCTCTGAGCTCACTCACCCACAGGTTCAACCTCTACCCTATGGGATGATTCCAAACACAGATCTCGGGACAAGAGGGGAGAGGCATTTAGAGCTGGAGGAGACTTTGCGCATCATCCAATCTACGGGTTTCAACATTCAGCTAAAACAAATTGTACTTTAAATCCCTCTAATCACATGTGTGCAGTCATTGTAGTATGTACTGAGGTCCCAGCTACTTGGGAGGCGGAGGCAGGGAGGACTACTTGAACCTGAGACAACCTGGGTAATGTTCTAAAGCAAACCAAAGCATAGCTGCTCAGGTGGACTTGGCCTGGGGTCCACTCTGCTGCAGCCGCCCCAATGGGAATCTGTGGCACACACTCCATGTTGAGGCTGGAGAGATGGCTCAGTGGTTAAGAGCACTGGCTATTCTTACTAAGGACCCTGCTTGGTTCCTAGCACCCACATGGTGGCTTGTAACTCCAGTTAATTTCTGGACAATTTCGTTTTCAAGGATATATTAAAAAAAAAATTTTTTTTTTTGTCTTTTCAAGACAGGGTCTCCCTGTAGTCCCAGCTGTCCTGGAACTCACTCTGTAGACCAGGCTGGCCTTGAACTCACAAAGATCTGCCTGCCTCTGCCTCCCGAGTGCTAGGACTAAAGGCGTGTGCCACCATGCCCGGCTAAAATATGTTTTAATGTGACAATACTAATAGATGAGAGTTGCATACGGTTAAACATATAGTTCTGCTCTCTGAAAAGCTTGGTCTACTTAGTGACAAGTGCAATGGTAGACTTTGACAATTTTAATCAAGCTTCCGTAATTGTTTTAGCAACTGCTAATTCTGTCTCCTGATTAATCAGCTCGGCAATCTAGGGCATACAGTGACCAGTGTGCTTCCTGGGTTCCACCCTTGTCCCCACAGGTGCTGTCCTCTGAGGAGCTTGCTTTGATTCCTTGCTTATAAAATGGGGAAATGATGCCCACCTGCCCTGACCACATATCTAAAGAGCTCAGGATTGTGCCTGGCACACAGCGAGAATTCAGTTACTGTGAACTGTTATTATAGATGCTAAGCACCAAGGAAAGTGAGTAAATTAACTAATTTTAAAGTAATGTATTTATATTAATTCAATCTGCTTTGAACATTTATTTAAAATGTAAATGTACCAAACCAGTGCCCTCCTTCCCCTCTCATTATGTCAATTAAAATATCTGAAGATGTCATTTCCCTTGTTTGGCATTTATTATCATCCCCCTGGCACATGAGTTATTTGGGCAACAAGCATTCAAATATTCGTTTTTAGAAATCCCGAAAGAAATGAGATACTATACTAGTCTAAAAATAAAACATAAACATGCTCAGTGAAGAAAAATTAAAGCTGTATTATGAGTATGAGTGTATTGCCTGCATTTATGTAAGTATGCCCATGTTGGCCAATGCCCTCAGAGTCAGGAGAGGGTGTTGGATTCCCTTGGAACTGGAGTTATGGATGGTTATTAGCCACCATGTGGGTGCTGGGAATCGAACCTGAGTCCTCTGCAAGAACAGCCAGTGCTCTTAACCACTGAGCTATCTTTCCAGCCCAGAAAAATTAAAGCTTTCATTTAGATCCCAGACTATTTTTTAAATTAGCTTATCATAAAAATATACACAATGGCATTAAACATAAGGCTATATTGTTAAATAAATTTTCTAAATATAACTTTAATCACAGTATTCATCATGTTAATTTAAACACTGTTTTTTTTTTAAATTTTATTTATTTCCATATGTGTATGAATGTATTGTCTGCATGCAAGTCTGTGCACCCATGACGTGCAACGCCGCGGAGGTCAGAAGAGGGTGTTGGACTCCCCTGGGACTGGAGTTCTCCTGGAATTGGAGTTTCAGACGGATCTCGGCCGCCATGTGGGTGCTGGGGATCGAACCCGGGTCCTCTGGTCGGCGCTCTTAACTGCTAGGCCATCTCTCCAGCCCCTAAACATTGTTTTTCAGTGATTTTGGATGAAAATGAATAAAACCATGCTAAATTTCAGGGAAAGGAGCCTACCATGAGACAAGGTAGTACAGGCATCTTCTAGCCTGGGTGGTCTGGATCATCTCTGTTACTTAGAGTCTAGCAGGACAACTGGCGTGCACTAGGTGTTCAGTAAACATTTGAAGAAATAAAACCAAAGTCCTGGGACTTCAGATCTGCATAAGGATGTCAAAAGAGAAGCCTGTCCTGCACGGTAAGAATGCCATGACCATGCAGCACCAGTACCCTTCAGCCTTCAGTCCTTGAGCAGACCTCAGGCTCACTAGTACCCATGCCTGTTTATGCTCTGCTACAGATGTGAGAAAAGGGAGCCTACACATCACTTGCCCAGTCTGCACAGAACCCGGGGCCCCTTGATGCTTTTCTTGCCTATCTCTCCTCAGCCAATCAGTCATGCTCCTGTTAAGTCTTTGATACTGACTCCCCTTTGACCTTTGTTTTCTTCACGTGAAATGATTAAACAGGAGCTGCAGCTGTAGTATTGTTAATATTAACGCTCTTTTCCTAGTAATTGTAATGGTACCCTGAGAAAATTAGAGTACACACAGTTTCTGTGTATGATATCTACTAATCTGTGAGAGCGGAGCAGGCTCTATTTCACAAAATCAAAGTTGTCATCAATTACAAGAGCTTTCCAATATGGACCTGAAATAAAGGAAAAAATCATTGCACTTAACAATGACAGTGGGCTTACTTATTGATTATAGGCCCATCCTGATTTCAGAGATATTAACATATGAAAAATGTGCATCTCAGAGTCAATGAATTATGGTATTCCAGATGCCTTGTTTAAACCATCTTAAATCTCCACAGAAATTATTTACAAGGTAGAAATTTTTTTCTTTTAGTTTTTTTTTTTTTTTATTGTTGTTGTTCATTTTGAGACAGGGTCTCCCTTTAGTCCCAGCTGGCCTGGAGCTCACATAGACCAGGCTGGCCTTGAACTCACAGAGATCCGCCTGCTTCTGCCTCCCAAGTGCTGGGATTAAAGGCATGTACACCTGGCTAAGGTGGAAATTTTTACCCCTACTTTGCAAAAGAGAAAACAAGCATTAGGCTACCTGTCCAAAGTCCAATAACTAAGAAAACTCAAAGTTAGGATATCAGTCTTGACAGCCAAACAAACAGGGAAAGGCAGGGCATGAGCAAGGGTGGCTGACCACCCTGTCTACAGTGAGGGGCTGTGGGCTCAGCAGGCAGGCAATTTGCATATCTTATACAGATGGCTATTGGAATAATGTATCATAGACTGGACAGAAGCTTAGAACTTTAATCAGATGAGAAAAAATAAAAAGCAAAAACAACCACCACCACCACACCAAACCAAACCTTGCAACAATCCTATTGGCACTGTTTTCTGAGCAATTTAAAAGTATTTACTCCTTCTGCCCAGACATAAAAATTACATTTGGAAGTCTTCAAGTCTGCCAGCCTGTTCACAGGTGTAAAATGAGATGTGTATTTTTTTGTAATAGTCTCCTCAGGATTATATATAAGTGTAGATGTATGGAGTAAAAAGCTTAAGATGCCAGCCTGGCCCTGGCCCATGTACTGAAAACTAGAAAGCTGCCCCTGAATGCTGCTGCCACAGCCACTGGAGAGACATGGGCTTCAGGTGTGAGAGACCTGCACACAGGGACACGTGTCCTTCCACATTCTGGGCTATGAGCTCAAGGGGCTACGTGATGTGCCTTGACAAGGGTGTGTGCTAGGTGCTCCACAGGAAGGAAGAACTTGGTGAACTCCTATGCAGGGCCCATTTCCAGAAGGTTCCATTCAATGTACTATGATATTAAAAAGACACTGCTATAAATCATACTTTTATGGAAACCCAGAGGTCTCTCAGAAAAAATCGGAGCTTACAAAGGATCAGAGTATCTTGTTCCTCATCTGCAGCAGAAGAGGAGGTGAAGACTGGGTTACAGGTAGAAGGAGAGCAGGACAAAAGGTGAGGTGGGGCGAGGGCACCTGTGATGGCCTGCACTTCAGATGGGTGGGTGCAAGCCTACTCTGTTCCAGCTTCTGAAGAGAGCAGAGCAGCACATTCCCCATAAGCATGTGCTGTGTCACGCTGAGTACCCCCAGTGTATTTACCTCATTTTATAATTCAGAAAAGGGGGAGTGAGGGAGGAAATGAAGGGGAAAATGGGAGGAGAGTAAAAAACATTCGATCCCAAGCTTGAAGACTGCTCAGCTGCTGGAGACGCCCTTCTATGCCGGTGTGGATGGAGTCAAAGAGAAGCGAAGACAGTTGCTAAAGAAAGGGAAGCCAGGCCAAGGAGGAGCCTTCGAGCACTTCCTTAAGGAAAATATGACATCTTTTTTCCAATCCAAGTGATATGTGTATGTATATGCGTATATGTGTATGTGTATGTATATGTGTATATGTGTATGTGTGTATATGTGTATGTATATATGTATATCCATATGTGTATATGTGTATGTATAGCACATATATGGATATACAATTCATAATTTATCTATAGTGTACAAGAAGCAGAATGTTTCCTTTTGTTTATCATTTGTTAAGATGATTTTTTAGAATTTTCCAATTGTATTGGGTTTTTTTGTTTGTTTGTTTGTTTTGTCTTTTCGAGACAGGGTCTCCCTGTAGCTCCAGCTGTCCTGGAACTCACTCTGTAGACCAGGCTGGCCTTGAACTCACAAAGATCTGCCTGCCTCTGCCTCCCAAGTGCTAGGATTAAAGGCGTGCACCACCACACCCGGCTGGTATTGATTTTTTGTTACCATTGTTGCTGCNGAGAGAGAGAGAGAGAGAGAGAGATGTCCGTATGAAAACACTGATCTATCAGAAAGAACTGTTCATATATACAAACTTGTGAAAATTGGAATTTCATGTATAAGAAGCACAGAATCTTGATTTGTACATAGAGTTCTTTTTTTTTTTGAGTTTTAAAGGAGGGTTTAATTTAATTACAACAGTTGAACGACACTCAACTAGAGGAATGTGGCTACGAGGTGAGGGTTACAGGGCTTTTTATAAGTACAGCAGCCAATCAGAGTTCTTAAAAAGATAAAACTTTGGGGGCTGGAGAGATGGCCTAGCAGTTAGGAGCACCAACCACTCTTGCAGAGGACCTGGGTTCGATCCCCAGCACCCACATAGCTCCGGTTCCAGGAGAACTCCAGTTCCAGGGGAGTCCGACACCCTCTTCTGACCTCCGCGGCATTGCACGACATGGGTGCACAAACCTACATGCAGACAGTACATTCATACACATAAAAAATAAATAAAATTTTAAAAAAGATACTAAAAAGATAAAACTTTGATTTGTTTTTAAAGCCCAATATTTGGTGTGACAAACTTAAATTACTGATTGACAATTAAAGGGTGGAGACCCCAAAATCCAACCTAGACTCTAGTTTTCCTCTTTTTAAAAAATGCTTATTTTATTTTAAATATGTACATATGTATCTATCTTTGTGTGCTCATGCAGACATGTAAGCAGGTGCCTACAGAGTCCAGAAGAGGGCATCAGATTCCCTGGAGCTGGAGTTATAGATGGTGGTGAGCTGCTTGATGTGGGTGCTGGGAACCCAACTTGGGTTCTCTGCAAGAACAACAAGCACACTCTTAAGCCACACCAGGCTGCACTTCCTGCCCCATAGTCTCGCTCCTTTACAGAAGATTAGGATATGTCCAGGTGGGCTCCAGGTCACCCTGGGATGAATCTAACATCTCCCCTCTCATGAGATGAACAGCGGTCCTCACCCTTCACATGAGTGCCACCAGAGACAAGCCCAGAGTGAGTAGAGCATTAAACATGTGCTGGGTACTTGAGAGCATCAGTGATTAAGTCAGCTGGGACATCAAGGATGTGCTTCAGGGGTTTGGTAATAAGAGTCTGGGAGATGTATTCATCATTGGATACTTAATAAAATCCTCTGCATAACAATGCCCGCTGGGAGCTCTTAGTAACTCACACAACTGTGAATACCAGCTGTGTTCAGAGATGGGGCACAGTCACAGCAGAATCTAGGCTGGCACTGGTGAGCACTCTGCATTGAGAAACACCAAGACAATAGATGCTTGATAAAATAACAAAGAAGACTGCAGTTTAGTTATTTGCTCATTCACTCAACTAACACTGAGTGCCCAATATGTGCCAGGCCCTGGAAATGTGGCAAGGACTCTGCGCCAGTCCCTCACAGCTCAGAAGACGGCTTGGAAAAGGTAACTGCAATGTACCTGCAGGTGAACAGGGCAGATGGAAACCCACAAGTCTCTCAGCTTCTGCTAGAAATGCCAGTAAAGCAAGGAGGAAGGCTACAAACCCACACAAACAGACTCAGAGTGACGGCAGCACATGAGGGACAGCCACAAAAATGTTGGAAGACAGACCAGCTGCATGCACGGCAGCTTATTCAGAAGGACAGGGAATCGAAACAAAGCTGGCCACAGGATTGGTGCCAACAAGAGAGAAGCCAGCCAGCTGCTGAGCCCTGGAGAGGAGCAGGACTCAGGGCCTGGAGTCTCCGAAAGAAGAGTGCAGGCTGGAAACAGGATGAGATGGGAAGGTGTGACAGGAAATTACATCCCAGATCTGGCCCTCCCAGTCAGCAAAGGGTGATGTCTGCTGTCTAGAGACAGCGGGATAAAGGGATGGAATGCTACATGTGTTCCATGAAAACCTGCACTGTGACTGGAGGGGTTCTGGCCACCTCCTCCCACTGGACCTCTGCTCCGTTTCCAGAAGCTACCGTCACAGGGGGAGTTTCTGGGAGAAAGTGGCCCAAAGGGAAGAGAGGTGCCAGGTGAGAGTCCTCCAATACAAAGCTCTTCTCTGTCTTTCAACCACACTGAGACCACGGGGGGGGGGGGGTCCGGCGGCAGGGGTAAGGCCATCCAACCATGCAGAAGTCCTGGCAATTTTAGGGTCTCACTCCTACCATGAGTGCTCAGCTACATAGAAGACACCTAACTTGAAAGACCCGAATGAACAGAGGCTGGTGAGGAGCCTCAGTAAATAGGTACAAGTACTTGCTGCCAAGGCTGAAGACCCAAGTTTAGTTCCTGGGACCCACATGGATGAAAAAGAGAACCAACTGTCTCTCTCTCTCTCTCTCTCTCTCTCTCTCTCTCTCTCTCTCTCTCTCTCACACACACACACACACACACACACACACACACAGGCACACATCCAAAGTAACTGCCAGGCCTCCTTTCTCAGGGAACTACTGGGTACAAAAGTATAGACCAAAAAAGGTGGCGTCCAAGACACAGGTCACAACAATGGGACAGCATGTTGGAACGAACGAGAGCAGCACCTCGAAACGGGGCTGTGCAGGGTTCTACGGCAGGTCCAGGATAGGACACAGGACTCCCACAAAGATGGGTTCCTCTAGAATATAAAGGGTTCAGACCTGAGGAGCTTCAGACTTTACAGAGAGCTGTAGGGTTCAGGTGGAAGGGCTAACAGTAGTGACTATCACAAAAACGATCCAATAAAAGACACAGCAGCCACTAAAGTACCAACCCCAGCTCAGCTGCAGAGCAAGGCCCGGGGCAATAGGAAGGAAGGATGGGTGGGAGGGCAGGACTGAAGACTGAGACACTGGGTTGAAGGACAGGTGTGGTAAGAGGCTGGGAGGGCCTGGCCCAGAGCAGTAACGGGTGTGTGTGTGTGTGTGTGTGTGTGTGTGTGCAGAAGTGGGAGCTGAGGGGGAGGGGACGACTCTGCTGCCCTGTCTAGAAGCTTGACTGCACAGACCTGTTGATAAAAGGAAAAAATAGCAAGGAAGAAGGAAAAAAGGCTTCATCATAGGCACAGTCCATTGAGTGAAGCTCGCAGCTTTGATTTTCAAAGAAACTGAAGTGGTTTAAATGATTCCACAGATCTAGGATTGCTGGAGCCTGTGCAGGTTACTTGCTAAGCCAATCAAGAAGGAAGCTGTGTTGTTCCACACCTAGCAGAGGAGGCACAGACAGGTCAGCGGACCTGCCATGGCCACAGCTAAAGCAGACACTGACCCCAAGCCGCTCTCTTAACTCCTTCCCATCCAGCTACCTGCTGACAGAGCACTCTGTGTTAAGGAGTGGCCACGGGATTTCTGTGAAAATGCACCCCATTTAACCTCCACAGCCATCCTGGGAGATGTGCCCAATTACCAGCGCTTTTCAAATGGAGAGGACAAGATTGTAAGGAAACCGAGGCTTTCAGGCCTCTGGGAACTTCTCATATGAACTTGTAACAATGGTGTCAGCGTACACAAGACCCATGCTGACTCAATCAGACAAAAACCCAGCACAGAACTGGGGAGGTGGGCAGCAGGCCCCAACCCTAGCCCAGGAACTACTGCCAACTGATTAATGCTGGGTAAGAGAGAGTAGATAGGCTGACTATACTTCAGTGAATGAACATGCATTGAGAGACATCTAAATGCATGAAATCTGGTGGGGGGGGGTGGGGGGGAGTTGAGGATGAGGAACAGGGTCAAAATTTGATTAAGATCTATTATATGAAATGTACAAAAACTCAATAAACTATTTTAAAAAACAAATGAGAGGATAAGTGACCCGAGGAAGGCCGTGTCGGCAGCAAGGCCCTGCCGGCTCTCCTTGGGTCCCAGGCTGCAGCACCATGAGCCCATGTCACTTCTGAAGTGACTCTGATTCCTCTGTATGTCTCCCCGATGCCTTATCTGATGATGGTAACTCCTGCCAAAACTATCTCCGAACACGGTGGCATGCAGATCTTGCATGTGCTGTGTCATTAGGAAACCGCAAGGAAACCCAGGTTTCAATCTCCCTAAGGACAACACAACACGATCTGACCTGACACTGAGTGTGCTGTTCCTGGGCAGAGCTCCTGCAGGGTCAAGGTCTCCACAGACCTCACGAGTGGACTTGGTGGTGGGCAGCTCATGGGCCACTTGCCTGGTTCCTTTGGAAGTTTGCTTTCTAAGCCCAGGTTCATACTGTAGTCCCGGTACTCAGCCTGTACAGCTCTCATCATCTCTCTGAACAGCCTCTCAGCTGCCCAGCTGGCCTTTACTTCTCCAGTCTGCCACCCTGCTGGTTCCCTTAAAGCATAGGTTCTTTTTCTTTTAAAATATCTCATTAGTATATAAACATTAGGCCGCATTATGACATTTTTCAAAGAAAATCTGCTTTCATTGCTTCCCTACCTCCCCCCCACCCCCGCACTGCCTCTTTTTCATGTTCCATGTGTGCCACGCCCATCTCCTTCCTCTCTCAGGGTCTCTTACCTAATTTCATTATCTATGCCCAATATCATGACCCCTTATTTATATACTTACAAACACTAAAAGTTAGGATCCACATATGAGAGACCACGTGTTAATTTTTTCATCTTAGATCTGGATCACCTCACTTAATGTATTATTTTCCAGATCCACCCATTTTCCTGGGAAATTTCATTTTGCTTTACAGCTGAGTAAAAGTCCACTGTGCATATAGGTCACATTTTCATTATCCAACCATCTATTGATGGACATCCAGGTTGGTCCCATCCTTCCTGTTGTAAACAGTGCAGTAATAAACCTGGCTGTGCAGGTGTCTTTGTGGTGGGATAGCAAATCCTTTGGGTGTCTGCCCATGAGCAGCAGATCTGGCTATTTGACAGCTGTCTTCAGTTTTTTAAGAAACCCCCGCCCCCCCCCACTCACATTGATTTCCATAATGACCAGCTCACACTCCCACCAGCAGCTGGAGTCCTCGTCAGCATTCTGACTAGGGTGAGATGGAATCTCATAGTAGTCTGAATTTGCTTTCCCTGATGGACAAAGATGTTGAGCACTTTTAGAAAGTATTTGTTGGCCATCTGTATCTCCTCTTTAGAGAACTCTGTTCGCTTCCTGAGCCCAGATTTTGATTGGTGGTTTTGATTTTTGGTGTTTAATTTTTGCAGTTCTTTATATATTCTGGATATTAACCTCTGTTTGAGGCATAGCTGACAAAGCCTGTTCACCCATTCTGCAGGCTGTCTGTTTGCTCTACTGATATTTTTCTTTGCTGTGCAGAACATTTGAATTTCATGAGGTCCTAATTGTTGATTCTTGGGACTGTTTCCTGTGCTACTGGAGTTCTGTTGAGGAAGCTCTTGTCTGTGCCTTTATCTCGACGTATTCTATTTTCTTCTAGCAGCATCTGCATTTCAGGTTTTAAATTAAGGTCTTTGATCCACTTTAAATTGATTTTTGTGCAGAGTGAGAGATGTGTATCTAGGCACAGTTCTGATGATGCTAAGCATCTGCCAAAAGATCTTCTCAGCATAAACTAATCTACCAGAGGCCTAGCAAGCAAGGGCTCACAGTATAACTCCTACTGTCTTATTTTGGGACAAGGACCTTTACCCAGTGAGCCATCTTGCCCACCCTGGGTTAAACTTTTAATCATAAGAACCATGCTTAAATGCAGTTTATTTGTCTCAAATTTCACTAATGACTCTTTTAAAATTATTGGCTGTAGGGCTGGAGAGATGGCCTAGCGGTTAAGAGCACCGACTGCTCTTGCAGAGAACCCGGGTTTGATCGCCAGCACCCACATGGCGGCTGAGAATCGTCTGTAACTCCAATTCCAGGAGAACTCCAGTTCCAGGGGAATCTGAGACCCTCTTCTGACCCCCGCAGCATTGCACGACATGGGTGCACAAACTTACATGCAGACAGTACATTCATACAAATAAATAATTAAATAAAATTTAAAAAAATTATTGGCTGTAAGATCTGTGAAGAAATAAAACCCACCAAATGGAGATGGAAAATCTGGTTCAAAAATAATCACATGGGTCTTCAAAATAAATGTCATATAGTCAAAATATAGTTAGATATAAAAAATAAACTAGAAAGAAATATAAGTGGCTACTTAAGTTCTGAATTAGGAGTGGCTTCCTATACCTGAAAACCATAGAAACCACAAAAAAATCAAAATATGATTATAAAAGTTTACATTTACTTATATCAAAACATGAAAAATACTGTAAAGAAAATTAAATGGAAGACATTTTCCTGGGGAAAAAGCTGACTAAATAAGGAAACAGGAACAAGAACATACAACTCACTAAAAAGAAATTTAAAAATGAGACAATGGAAAAATTCATCTGCACTGGAAGTTAACAGGGTATAAAGAAGATGAGGTTCTGATTTGCCTCTCAAGCAGCAAAGTTAAAGAATGATTCCGAGTTCTACTCTGTCCATCCACACTGGTGAGGGCAGGGTGAGGTCCTCCCATACTGGTAGCTACCAAAGCCACTCGACAGAATTAATCCAAAGTCCTAAAATATGTCCTCCATGGAGTGATTTTTCTTTGGCCCTATTGATGTTTGGGGCCAGGTAATTCTTGGTTGAAGAAGGCTATCTGTGCCTTCATGATACAGTACCAAAGTTTCTTTAAGACACCACACGAAAAACGTCTCCAAACAGCCAAGCGTTTCCCAGGAGATAGGAATGTTTCTCAGGTAGGAACCACTGATCTATGCAAACAGAATAATGAGAAGGTCAGAAGAAAATGGTTATAGAAAATCTGTCATAACATTACAGGGAAAGTTATAAAGATGTCAAATGCTCAGTGGTAGCAGGGGCTAGAGAACCGGCACAACCACATTATCAGATACCATGAAGCTATTCACAACAATGCTGTCTTTTTTTTTTTTTTCCCAACAATGCTTTCAAGACATTTGCTGAAATGAAAAACATTTGCTCTACCAAGTAGACTGTGCTAACTGCTCTAATAAGCACCAACATTTTACTCATGATGGATTTTCATTCTTGCTCACAGAACAGGTCAAGATGGTGCCAGATTGACAAGACAGAATACAGTAAAGGTGGGCTCCCTTAATGGCAGTCCTGACCTAGCCGGAAGAGCACGGGCACCGGCCATCATGACGGGGACTTGCTCATGGGGTCAGGGCTAGAAGCAGTTGAGGGAATGTCTACTCGGCAGCTGTCATCTGGAACTGAGCCAAGACTCCAACCACCCACAAGGCAGGCTGGGCAGCCCAGCACAGTGACGTCAGATAAAGAGAAAGCAGGCTTGGTCAACCAGCGGCTCAGTGTTGACCACGGTCATGATATAATGTTAAATTAAAAAGTTTCTTTCTTTCTCTCTCTCTCTCTCTCTCTCTCTCTCTCTCTCTCTCTCTCTCTCTCTCTCTCTCCCTCCCTCCCTCCCTCCCTCCCTCCCTCCCTCCTCCCCCTCCCCCTCCCCCTCTCTCCCAGACTGTGTGTGTATGTGTGGACAGGTGTGCTGTGCTGGTGTGAGCACTGGCACCTGGCTCCTTCCTCAGTTCTTCTCCACTTTCTCCTCTCACTGACCCTGGAGCCCACCAGTTCGGGACTGGCTGACCAGCAAGCCTCGGGATACATGTGCCTCCCCTGAGCCGTGTTTACGGACACTTGACGCTAGGACTGGCTTGACCAGCAAGCCTCGGGATCCGTGTGCCTCCCCTGAGCCGTGTTTACGGACACTTGATGCTAGGACTGGCTGACCAGCAAGCCTCGGGATCCGTGTGCCTCCCCTGAGCCGTGTTTACGGACACTTGATGCTAGGACTGGTCCTCAGGCTTGCACACAAAGCACCTTCCCCAGGGGTTGCCTCCCCAGCAATCCTCATCTTTTTATTTAAAAAAAGCAACACAGGGGCTGGAGAGATGGCCTAGCACTTAAGAGCGCCGACCGCTCTTACAGAGGACCCGGGTTCGATCCCCGGCACCCACATGGCGGCCGAGAACCGTCTGAAACTCCAATTCCAGGAGAACTCCAGCTCCAGGGGAATCCGACACCCTCTTCTGACCTCCGCGGCATTGCACTACACGGGTGCACACACTTGCATGCAGACAGTACATTCATACACATACAGAAATAAATAAAAAATTTTAAAAAAAGCAACACAGAACTGTGAGGATCATTTCTTTTGTTTGTTAAAAACCTCTCCAAAGGTAATACCTTGCGACTCAGCATTTACACTTCTACATACACCCCTAGAGAAATACACAGAAACTCGAACAAGATGGTCAACAACTAGGTCCACACAGGGTACTGAGTAGATAACACATGGAGAGTCCCCAGGATGGTGTCCTATGCCTGGAGTACAGTGGTGGGACCGTGTGAACGACTGCAGACATTAAGAGGAAGCCAAGACTTAAAAATGCCATATACATTTAAAGAACATGCAACTTCATATCTGTGCATATGTGAGTATTCACAGAACAAGGCCTGGGGACAGCTAGCCAACATTGGCACTGGCACCGTTTGGGGGCAGAGTTCTGCATTGAAGGCAGGGTTCCGTGCCTCGTGGGGTATTTGGCAGCATCTCTGTTCTCTGCACCAGATGCTACTGACATCCCTCACCTTCCCTGAGGATACTCAAAGTGGAGGAAAGCATTACTGGAGGGAGGAATGAGGTACCTTTGTTTTTACCTGTAATACTTGGACAACTTACTCAATCTACCCCTGTATTATTTATATAATTTTTACTTATAAAATGACAAAAATAAGACATGTTAAAATTCACAGTAACTCACAGTAATGATTGAGTCATGAAACTCCCTAGTACTTGTGCTTTCTCAAAGTTTCTATAAACATGTACTATTGTCAAGTCTTAATATTAAAAATAAGATGAACTTTATTTTTGAAGAAAAGGACAAAGCCTGCAAAGTGTACAGACGTGAGCAGCGGTGTGCAGGGGATGGGGCAGTATATGTCTGCCTTTTGCTCTCTGCTTCTCCACCTGCATGCATTGATTTGTAATTTAATAAATGATTTACTTTTTAAAAATTGCAGTCTTGGGGCTGGAGAGATGGCCTAGCGGTTAAGAGCACTGACCGCTCTTACAGAGGACCCGTCTGAAAACTCCATGGTGGCCGAAAACCGTCTGAAACTCCAATTCCAGGAGAACTCCAGTTCCAGGGGAATCCGACTCCCTCTTCTGACCTCCGTGGCATTGCACGACACGGGTGCACAACTTGCATGCAGACAGTACATTCATACACATACAGAAATAAATAAAAATTTTTAAAAATTCCAGTGTTACTACCACTGAATTAAAAGTCTCAAAAGAATAAATCAGGAACAAATGGGCAACGGATAGTGTTGGGGTCTGACCCCCTTCAACAAGACTGCCTGAAGGCTCAGCTACAGATCAGCCTCCCGGGTTGCAAAGTACAGCTTTAAAGCAGATGGCTGGGGCTGTGTGGCTAGCACATTCTTCAACTTAGGGTAACAAACAGGCATTGTGGCCTTATTAGTGGGGAGTGCTGAGCATCATCCCCAGGGTTTATATATCTAAGACATTGCTGGACCACTGAGCTCTACCTCAGCCCAGGATGGCCTTGGACTTGTGATCTATCTTCCTGCCTCAGCCTCCCAATAATGGAATGCAGTCTTGAACACTCTACACTCCTTCTCCAACCAGTCAAAAGGGTACAAACAGCCCAGGGTCACAGTTAGATAGCAGCAAGATGGCAAGCCACTGCTGAGACAAGCCACTGGGAATGAGTCCTTGGAGATACACTGACTTAGAAAGTTATGTCACTTGTTACCATCCATACATGGAATGCTTGCTTTATGTTTTGAAAGCAGATTCAGATTTCTTAGAAAAATCCCCATTGCCTTGGCCTGTGATCTATGAAGAAAATGCAGGATTTCCTCAGTGTCTGGCCCGTGAGATGCCATTCAGTGGCTCATGGCAACCCAGGCACTCTGGGCTCGATGCTACCACCACACTTTGGATACTGAGAAACTGACATTAGCCAGGAGCACAGAGTGGAGTTAACACAAAGGCCAGCTATGTCAGCAACACTGGAGGGGAGGCGGAGTGCAAATGGAGGGGAGCTAGGGAGGCCCAGCACTTGCTGGCCCAGAGGAGCATGGCCTGAATCGTAACAGAAAGGTGCTGGGCTCGGAGTGCATGAGGAGAACACATTTGAGAAGACTTAGGACCTGGGCCAGAATGGGATTAACATCATACAGAGACAGACACTGAACGACAGAACCTCCTCGTAGCCACTGTGTGCACAGCACCACCCACGGCATAGGCAGTGCCGCCCTATGAAGAAGCCAGTCTTCATTCACAGAAGTAGCCAGGCTTAGGCAGAATGTGCAGGCCTGGAATTAGACCTAGGCTGAGTGGATGCCCAAGCTCTTAAGTATTTATCACATGGCCTCTGAATGGATTAGTAACTGCAAAATCCCACCTGTAAGCTTGTACCTCGAAGACAGGAAATAAAGGCGAGGGGCTCCTCATCATTCCCCACCTCTGGTTTGTAAAGCTGTAAGGATGTGGAACTGGCAGAGGCCTTGGCTGTCAGAGGATGGCAGCTCGATAGCTGTTGCAGAGGGACTTCTGCAATGCAGACAATGTCTAGCTCAGCCAGCTTTCTACCCTGTCATTTAGGCCTGAGTTTCTTTTTGCTTTTCATATTCTGAAATGTTTCAAATGCTGAAAAATAATATAACGATCATCTATGACTTTGGCTTAACAAATTTTAACATTCTCCATATTTGCCTCATTCTGCACCCTGGAAAATAAACATTATAGATACAATTTCCTCCCCTTTCCAGAATAATTACTATGTGATTTGATGTCTCCCACTCCCCTGCACATTCAGTATTATTACTGTATATTATGGATCCATAAAATCCATAGTGTTTCTGTATGTTTTCAAATTTTATGTAAATGGTGACGAATTACATGCATCATTCTGCCGATTTGATTTTCTACAGTATGTGCGCATTTGCATTTGTGCATGGGGGATGCCAACATGGACTCAAGAGTCGGCCAGGAATTGTGGTTTTCTCTTAAACCTCCCACCAAGTAACTGAACCTTACAGAACTTGTTTTTTGATTTTTAAAATAAGCATAAAGACCTACCCTGTGACATCATTTAGAGGTGTAAGAGATTACCTATCTTCAGGCCTGGCACAAAGCAAATATTCAATAAATGTTAACTATTATTTGTCACAGTAAAATAGCACATGCTCAATAAATGGGAGCTATTTTATAGAAACCAATAAAAGTTCTCCAAATGTGTTTAGGAAATCTAAGTCTTAGAATGGCCTTAAGGTCCCCAGTGCCTGACTGTCATATAAAGGAGGTACAATTATTTCCAGGCCAGGTCTTCACACATTTCTTATGAATTCATGAATTCTCATATGTTAATGATAGAATTAAACTACTAATTCTTTTATCTCCACTGAAGGCTACTTTCTTTGCTTGTGATCAAGGAGGAGTC
Source organism: Rhizomys pruinosus (assembly GCA_009823505.1). Taxonomy (NCBI): domain Eukaryota; kingdom Metazoa; phylum Chordata; class Mammalia; order Rodentia; family Spalacidae; genus Rhizomys; species Rhizomys pruinosus. The sequence continues at coordinate 798,411 of VZQC01014315.1, read as the reverse complement.
TAGCTTGCAGAAGTCTTCTAAAGCCTAACCCTGTGCCCCAGTGCAGCCTCTGTTACTTTCTCAAGTCTGTGGATGGACATCATCACACTGCAGTTCTATAGCATCCAGAAATATAGAAGGCATGGTGCTCACCTGTGATCCCAGCACTCAGGATGCTAAACCAGAAGGACTGTGAGTTCCAAGCCAGCCTTCCCCAAATAAATAAACAAAGAAACAAACAAACAAATAAATACACACATAGTCTTCATGTACATATGCTGAGTGCTGGCACCAAGCTTAGGCCCCAGCCTGATGCAGACTGTGTGTGCCATGCACACCTCACCAGTGAGGGCTCCTGCTGGGCCTCAGAGTACCTCGACTGTGTTACTGTGATGGCTTTTTAAAAAATGATTTATTTATTTATGTATTATTGTTTTTTAATGTGTATGAGTGTACTGCGTGCATGTAGGTTGGTGCACCCGTGTTGTGCAATGCTGCAGAGGTCAGAAGAGGGCATCGGATTCTCCTGGAACTGGACTTAAACACGGTTCTTAGCCACTATGTGGGTGTTGGGAATCAAACCCGGGTCCTCTGCAAGAGCAGTAGTGCTCTTAACCGCTGAGCCATCTCTCCAGCACCTGTGATGGCTTTTTTTTTTTTTTGAGACAAGATCTCCCTATAGCCCCAGCTGGCCTGGAACTCACTCTGTAGACCAGGCTGGCCCTGAACTCACAGAGATCCACCTGCCTCTGCCTCCCATGTGCTAGGATTAAAGGCATGTGCCCCCATGCCCAGCTTAAAGACAGTTCTTAGCTGCCATGTGGGTTCTGGGAATCAAACCTGGGTCCTCTGCAAGAGCAGTCGGTGGCTTAACCACTAAGCCATCTCTCCAGCCCCTGTGACGACTTTTTTTTTTTTAATTAATTTTATTTATTTCTGTATGTGTACGAATGTACTGTCTGCATGCAAGTCTGTGCACCCGTGTCGTGCAATGCCGCGGAGGTCAGAAGTGGGCGTCGGATTCCCCTGGAGCTGGAGTTCTCCTGGAATTGGAGTTTCAGACGGCTCTCGGCCACCATGTGAGTGCTGGGGATCGAACCCGGGTCCTCTGCAAGAGCGGTCGGCGCTCTTAACCGCTAGGCCATCTCTCCAGCCCCTGTGACGACTTTTTAAAATACATATTCACTGCCATATTTTTAATACCTCATGACCCTCATCAGACCTAGTCTTGCTCATCAAAATTTCACCCATTCTTCATGATTCCTCTCAACTGCCAATTCTTCCATAAAATCTATTCTGACTTCTCCCATTGGATCTCTGTCTCTGTCTCTGTCTCTCTTTGTCTCTCTGTCTCTCTCTGTGGGACAACTTAGAGTGTGCTGTTGTGCCTGGGGGAGTATGCGAAGGAACTGTGTACACTGTGGGAGACACCAGCCACTATACACAAATGCTGACACCCGCCCCCTCCCCAACCCCCAGCAAGGGGGAGCTGCCTCTTCCAGAGACACAGCATGTCTGTGGCAGGGTGATCAGCTTTCCTTAGCAGCCTCAGCCTGCCTAGTCTTTTACATGCAGCAGCTCCATGCTGACATGAACCCTGCAGGAAAAGCCAAATTGTCCCCATTTTCCAGATGGCCACAGAACCCTGATTGCCAGCTCTGTCCATGGGCACACTCTTCCCATCCGTGTTCAGCACTGTAAACGCTAGGCTGGCTCATCACTCCATGGAACTGCACCCTGCCAAGCAGAACAGGGTTCAAGGCACCAAATAAGTCAGTAAATCAGGATGCCCTCAGGCATGGTGAAGTGGAAACTCATAAAACACACACTTTATCATTCCCACAGATTCCTGAGCCTCAGCTCTACCTTCCTCCAGAGAAAATCTCAATCCATTTGGGATATTAATTATGATAAAAATTTATTAAGTACTCATAAATGGTAGGTACTATAGGGAGCACTTGAAAAACACAGCCATGTATCCACGCTCTCATTCAAAGAGAATTAAGTGTCTAAAAGATAGGGACTCCTGGCAGCAGTAAATACTACTTTATTAGCAGTAAATACTACTTTCTTACTTGTATTTTCCCTATCCTTCTCTTAAAACTGGTTTTTATTTATTTAGTCTCTTGAATTCCACACCAAATGTCAAAAACTAATATGTATTGTAGGTAAAATATGACCTCAGCAGAGGCGCACACAGCCACCCACTGCTGCCGCATCTCCATCGTGGCGTGCCTGTGAGATATTGCATGCAGCGGTGCATATTTCTTTGCTTCTGCTCAGACCAAAGCAGAGAGCAGAAAGTGGCAACCTTTTGGATGAACTTGAAGAGATGCTCAGGAGGAGGGACTCCATTCAACCTCATTCACTTCTCCATTTGGGCATCTTTTCCCTTGTAAATATTCCCCAAGACCTGCCTTTCTCAGAGTCTGTGGTCAAGGTGGTGCGGCACAGTAATTAATACCAGTGACAAAGCAACACAGCATGATGTGTGCCTGAAACTCCAGCTACGATTTGCACCTGGTAGTCCAACCCGGCTGTTCACACTCCAGGGTCAAGCTGCTATTAAATATTAATAAAATGTCCCTTCCATGAGAGGAATCAAAGGGACCCAAGAGAAAGAGATTAAAACAGGAAAGTGCCAACCCGGGAGGACTGACCTGGCAGGTGAATTAAATCAGGATTCTCAACTATGATTTAAGTGAATAACAGGATAAAAATGTTGACTGCATAAATACATACAAATTAAACTTTCAAAAGGAGAGCCAACACTAAAATGAAGGGACTGTTTTCCAGATCCAGGAAAAAACCCCCATAATCCCAAATCCTATGTTTCCAGGTGCCTAAACTCTATTTAAAACCACAGAATCCTTTCTTTCTCCTTTAGAGGCAATCTTAACTAGGGACAATCCCCTGGAAGAAAAGGCATATTACCATCCTGGCCACTGCCTCCCAGGGTGCTGTTAGTGTCTGAAGACCAAGAGACAGCTAGTTCAGCTACACACACACACACACACACACACCCACACACACACACACCTGGCCACCACCTCCCAGGGTGCTGTTAGTGTCTGAAGACCAAGAGACAGCTAGTTCAGCTACACACACACACACACACACACACACACACACACACGCACCCACGCACCCCTCAGTAGCTGGGTCTGAAGGGGAAGGAGGAGTAGAGAAGACCAGGAAAGGCAGAGGTTAGAGTCTGAGGATCTGCCACAGCAAAGCATGGCTCTGAGAGTCTGCCCAAACCCTTGGAAGCCAGCCTGCAAAGCCTCCTCCCCTCCAAGGCTGGGATGGTCTGCAAAACTACTAATTAAAATACAGTGGCCCATGATCGCAGACTGGTGCGTGATGATAAACACATCATCTCAAGAAGGAAGGGAGCCTCAGACCCTGGTGAAAAATGGATTTCCTTTATAAAATACTCATTCACTGTGAGTCTACCACAAGCCACAGCCACGGGGTACTTCCAGATCCACTCTTTAATTCTATGAGGAAGTGACAATATATATCCACTTTCTAATCACCTTTCAACTTTAATAACCTTTGGTGCTAATTACAGAATTTGTGCTAGCCCAGCAGCAGCTGAGTGTCCAGAGTCAGGGCAAAGGAACCCATTTCATCACACCGTTCAGACATTAGCCCATAAAGGAAAATTTAACCTACTCTGCGATGTACAAATCTGGTTAATATGTCCCTGGGAGTAGATGAACTCTGATTAGTACTTTCTCTGTTAGATCATTTGAGATCTGGGAGCTACACTTTGCCTTAAACAGCAGTAGAGTTTTATAAACAGAAGGGATGGGTCATCTCATCCCAGATTGGAAAAGTCACTGAATTCTGGCCATGGAGAAGTTGACACACTCCATCCTCTGCAGCCACACTGCATCCTGGCTGACACACTCCAACCCCTGCAGCCACACTGCATCCTGGCTGACACACTCCAACCCCTGCAGCCACACTGCATCCTGATTGGCACATCCTCCCCATGCTGCATCCTGGCTGGCCTGCCCATTAGTATTTTAAAGCATTACTGTAAGAAACAACCACTTAGAAGTGATTTAAGTGCAGAACTACTCACTGGTCTTCTGACAGATAAGAAGGAAAAGTCTCTTCTGGACAGAAGTGAGGAGGGGCAAAGACAATAATCTTGAAGGACAAAGGGAGGTAAAGTGAGGGCAAGCAATCCACTCCAACATTCCACACCAAATGACAGAAGACCATTGTTAGCAAGGTAAACTGGGGACAATTCCCCCAAATGTAAATGACATTTAAACTATCCCAACTAGGGATCCCCTATTATCAAGGCTTCACCTGGGCTGAGTAGCTATAAAGCTGAGGGGGAAATCCTTTAATAAGTATTCTTCACTGCTGTGGCATTTAACATGGGTTAGTTTATCCTAAGGATCGCTGAGCATTCCATTGGATGGCTGCAAAAGGACCAAGAAAACATTGGCCCCAAACAGCTGTCTTATAGTTCGGCTATGAGAAAAAGGCAGAGAGCCCAGCTTGGACTCAGAAGAGGTGACAAAGTATTGCTGATCTTCAGCCTGTAGGATGGTGGACAAATTAAGGATGGCTTCTAATTGAGTATATCTAGCTGTAAAATAATGGTTGGAACACCAGACTCTGGTAGATGTTAACTATGCAAACCCACCAAGGAATGCCTAGAACAGCTTAAACCCAGGTAGGCTAAGAAATGGAATATGGGGCAGCAAAACTTTGATAAGAGTAAAAAGTTTCTGAATGTGAGAAGACCAAAAAGGAATTCAAAATCAAACATGACTGTATTAGAATAGTTGATTTTAAAAATTCCTGTTTTGGAACGGGTGTGGTGGCGCACCCCTTTAAACCTACCACTTGGGAGTCAGAGGCAGGTGGATCTCTGTGAGTTCAAGGCGAGCCTGGTTTACAGAGCAAGTTCCAGGCCAGCTGGGGTTACAGGGAGGGGGGCCCTGTCTTGAAACGACAAAAAAAAAAAAAAAAAAAAAAAAAAAAAAAAAAAAATTTCCTGTTTCACAGCAATTGTGTTTCATAGAAAATTGTTTAATGAATTTTGGCTTAGAATTCAACAACTTCTGAAATGGCCCTAACCACACTTTCTGCCATTTTGTAGTATATATTTTATAAAACGTATTTGTAGCACTGACAATTATAAAATCAGCAAAGAAATCAATTCTGAAAATTGTCCTATGTCCTATAGTATCAACTATTCAGCCAAGATTGGCTTTATGTAAAATAAATAAGCACATTGGTCTCATTAGTATGTGGACTTGCTTTCATCTCTAATAATCCTGTAATTAAATGTATACTAAAGAAAGCTTTAGGGGCTGGAGAGATGGCCTAGCGGTTAAGAGCGCCGACCGCTCTTACAGAGGACCCGGGTTCGATCCCCAGCACCCACATGGTGGCCAAGAACTGTCTGAAACTCCAATTCTGGGAGAACTCCAGTTCCAGGGGAATCCAACACCCTCTTCTGACCTCTGCGGCATTGCATGACACGGGTGCACACACCTGCATGCAGACAGTATATTCATATGCATACTGAAATAAAATTTAAAAAATTTAAAAAAAGAAAGCTTTAGTATACATTTACTATACGTGTGGGGGTAGGCCTTTTTTTGAGACAGGATCTCCCTGTAGCCTCAGCTGGCCTGTAACTCACTATGTAGACCAGGCTGACCCAGAACTTATAGAGATCCACCTGCCTCTGCCTCCTAAGTGCTGGGATTAAAGGTGTGTGATACCACGCCTGGTATAAGTATTTTTATGATTTATTGGCAGTAAATGCTTGATTTATATATCTACTTTATATGCATATATACCCGTTTGTATAAAATTTCTTGGGTGAGAAAGAGTTGCAGAGGAAGAAAATTTAAGAAGCACTGGCCTAGAACACAGCTGGTGTTCAGAAGAAAAAGACTTCCCAGAACTACCCACACCAGTACCAAAAGTACATCAGGCTTACTTGTTTATTTTCTGATGAAAATTCTCCCAACATCTACATCATATGACAGCAGTCTGACCAACACAAGCACAACCACCAGTGGGCAGGAACTATGAGATCTTCTGAGGAGCATGCTTGGCGTAATTGATAAAGGGGTAAGAGACACTCAGAAGAGCCAAGGTTTAATGAAGCTGGCTGTGAGGCCTACTGTCACTCTGAACCTGCACTGACAGAGATGCAATGCATCCAGATGGAGCTGAGGCAGTGCCAGCATGTGAGAAGCCTGACTTGGTGGCTTGCACATGGTGTAAGAGTTAACAGGCATGCCCCGGTGACAATGGTGTGGCTGCAGGATCCCACACAGCTGCTGGAATGTGGAAGGAAGACAGGCCTGAGGACTATGTGGAAGGTAAGAGACACAGTCAGTTCTAGGCTTTAACTCTAGGAGTTCAGACTGGAAACCAAGCAGAACAGAAGCCCAGTCACAAAAACTGCACGAGGTCAGAATGACGGCCGGATACAGAGCTCAGGGGGCCTGGGGTAGCCAGGCAAATTAAGATGTGGGGCAGTGAGCCCCGCTGGCTCTGGGCACTCTCTTGGGCAGGCACTGATAAGGTAAGGCTGAATGTCCAAGTCTGGGTACAGGTAGCAGAGGAAGAGAAGACCTGAAGTGGCTTGGAGTACCCTTTCCTCAGGACACTTAGTAGAGTCTCATTCTGCAGTCTGGCCTGAGTTCCCAGAAGTACCCATCTTGGCCCTCCCATCTGGCCTTGTCTTTCTGTCATTTGACAAGCCTACAGGGAGGTGACTGGAAGAGCCTGCCAAGTGAGCAGGGCATGAGCGCGCATGCCTCTACTCACACGCAGTCCCCCTGGAGTGCCTGCTCTCCTCTGCCTCCTGGGAACCCCTACTTTCTCTCCAGGACCTGATTCACATGCTACTTTCTCTGTAAAGGGGCCCAGTGTCCAGGCCTCTCCTGTAGCACTTCCTACCATGCTCTGATGGTCTAGGCCCTATGTCAACACCTAGCAGACTTGTAGCAGGCACAAGAGCGGAAGACCTGTATCTGCCTGTTCTATTTTAACTCCTTTGCATCTGGTGGTTACTGGGTAACAGTGATTGAAACTGAATACCCAGGAAGTAGACAAATCCTCCTTTATTGCTCTTGTTCTCAGAGCCTAATTTTGCTACCCCGCCCTTCCCACCACCAGCACCTCCCCCTACTGCACACCCACCTCTACAACACTGATGGCGGCTCTGTGTGCCTGAGCTCACAGAGCTGCTGCTCTTTAATGAGCATCAATGCTGCTCAAGCTTGACACGGGGCTGAAAAAATAGCACTAAATCTTGTATGGACTGAAAACCTGCATACACAGCCAGAAGTTCCCCTGCTGACCCTGAGCTCTGCGGAGCAGATGTGGGAGCTAAGACCAGCACACCGCCCACACACTTTCAAGGGACAATCCCAAGTGTAGCTCATGGCCACCACTGTGGTACCCAGAAAATCTACATGACCCAAAGGTGATTTTCAGTCCCTCTGCCTTTGTTGACAAGAAAAACACAAGTCTCTGGGTACCCTCAGTGTCTGAAGGGACATAAAAGTATTTCCTCTTCTCGATGCATTCTGCATCTGAGACTTTAATGACTAAACCTAATGTACATGCACAAGGTTCAACTGCAGACCAAGCAATTACTACTTCTGAGGCTGGCCACTGTGCTCAGCTAGCAGAGATGTTTAGGAACTATATCTATTTTGGACTGGGCAAGAGAGGGAAGGGCTATTCATCAGCCTGAGATGCATGTGACAGTATCTGTCAACTCTCTTCTATAGTGAAAGGAATCTCTTGAATCTAATTGTCAATGCTCAAGATGACTCCGACAGCAAGTGGGGGGAACAGGCCTCAGCTGATTTGGATGAGCCCTGCTCAGCCTCCTAATATGGATATTAAACCTTGGAAATGGGAACAAATTATGCACACATATTTTCATTTGATTTTAAAATATGCATAGATTCATGTCTTAAAATGGCCCTTTGGCCTAAGACAATGAAAGAACTCCATTTGTAATGAGGGACAAGCATTAGTTATGCTGACAAAAAAAAGAGCAAATTTGCTTAATATGTCCTTCGAGTCTGACTGCAAACATGTCTGAAACCAGAAGGCCCTTCTGTCAGCATGCTCTTAACAAGGCCGAATGCATGTACCAGGCTGCACGCCATGGCCGTGTCCCAGAGTCAGCATCTGGCACAGAATCCTGGCTTCGCTGTTTGCTCTTTTGTCCTTGTGAGCCTACTCAGTGCTGTTTCCACCTCACAGTAGGCTCCTTCTCAACGAGCTACAGGTGTTACATGTCCTCTGTTGCTGCTCTTATACCTCCTGGGCAAAGCAGTAGAACTTGCTGCGGGATTAGAGCCTGAACTTCCCAAGGAGGTTTCTTTGAAAAGGTCTTAGTGCTAAACAAGAGATACAAATACAATTTACCCAAGTGGCTAAGTTCAAGATTTAGTATGGATTTGATACAGACATGAATAAGTGCCTTATTCTAAACTCCAAGATGGAAACTATAAAGAAGTACTTTTCTGAATAATACAGGTAAGGTCTCAGGAATGTAACAAAACCTGGCATACTAAAGTAAGAGCACACCCAGATCCTATGAGCAGAGCTGCCTCTCCATGTGGCAAACCCCAGCAGACTATTTCTGCAGATATTAACAGTGCATACAACATTCTGTACTTTCTTTCTTTCAGACTGGGATAATTTCTCCCCACGGACATCTGGCCATGTCTTTGGGTTGTCTTTGTCACATCCGGGAGGAGCTGCTACTGGCAGTTAGCCGGCAGAGGTCCATGTGCTGCTGAGTGCTCTCCATGCACAGAGAGGCCCCGAGCACAGGAAGCCACCAGTCAGCAGAGTGGACAGCCCAGGCCACCTGCTACTTCTCGAGTTTTACTGTGTACATCCATGGTGCCTGTCTTATGAAGCCCTTCTAGAATTTTCCTGAATCCCAAGAGAGTGGGCTACGTGACTCCATTCTTCCAGTCATGATTCATTATACCTCAGGGACCCCAGAACCTGGTGAAGCCAGTCAGATGCCCTCTCTTGAGGAGACATTTTCAGGCTGTAAGAACTTCAGGCTAGAATTTCTCTGACACTAAAGGGCTAAAAATGTTTTAAAATGTGCATTTTAAACTCAGGTAAGTTCTGGAAGGGTTCGGGACAGAGCAGCTGTCGGCTCCCTGAGCTGTGTGAGCTGGGGAGAAGGGGAAACAGGCCCAGTGAGAGACAGACAGTGGTCTCTCTGCTTCACAAGTTCCCCCTAGCTGCCAGCTAAGCCTCCAGAGCTCACAGATGCCTCTACAACCTGTGATCTTTTATGCTTAAATTAGTCTAAAGAGTTTGCTTCACTTCAAACAACTGTTTCCTGAGCTGTGGGTGTAGTCTTGGTGGGAGAGAGCTAGCCTAGCAGGCCAGTACTTGTGGGTCCCATGTACTTCTCCCTCACACAAAAGCCCTCATACCTGACCAAAATATGATCAGAATAATTGTCCTCAACCCCACCATCTGTAACGATAGCTTAGAGGTTAAGCAATCTGCCAAACATTAGCAAGGGCAATACATTTGTGCTTTGCCTAAACATGTGGCCCGGGAACACCACAATGAACTTCCCAAGCTGATCCCACATCTCATGGGAAAACAAGACGCCTTCAACTTGAATTCCATCACCGAGTTACCCACTCCTCCTTCCAGCAAGGGAAATGTCTCCGACTAACTCCTTGAGAGGAATTTCAGTAATAGACAAATTATAATACAAACAAGAAAATAAATTCTAATAATGACCTAAAGGAAGGGAGAGTTGCACAGGTAAGTCAAAATGGCATCCCACTTACCTACTGAGGTAACTGCCAAAAGAGTGCACATACTTGAAGTGGGCAGCCTGACATGCTTGGACACGTGTGCACCCAAACACCACCTTTATTATTTTTAATTGAATTTTTGGCTATTTCAGACAGGACATCTCAATCCATCTTAAACACCTTTCTGCCCCCTTCCTCACTGGCCCCCTCCACTGGAATTCATACACTCTGTCACTTGGGTCAAGCTAGCACCCCCAGACGTTCCTCAGTGCAGGTTCACTCACAGAAGTCAGCCCATCCAGAGTCGCTCATTTTAAGATCTCTTCCTCACCCAGAAGTAATCAGCTGCCAATATTTCTTCTGCTAAGACTGGATCCTGCTGCCCATTTCCACAGTTCTATACTGGGCTTTGTCTGCTTGAGTTTGTATGGGTCTTGTGCATGCTGACACCATTGGTGTAGGCTTACATGAGCAAGATCCCAGGAGTTCGTATGACCTATGCCCAAGCCTAAGAGGCACATCTACGATGCAACCTCTACACTTAAGGCTAATACAACATAGAACGAGGGGTAAAAGGACACTAATCAATCTCTCAACTCTCACTAATGAAGCTCCCTCATGCAACAGAGGACCAGGAACACAAAAGGTCACAAATGGCCAAAGCATGGCGATTAGGAGTCTGCAGAATATCAGTCCTCAGACACAACTCCTATATTAAGCTTTACTTACCGAGGGCAGGGACCATTTCGGAAGAGGGGGCAGAAAGATTGTAAGAGCCAGGGAGGAGGTGCATGACCACATGGAAACACAACACCACCTTTGGAAACAAGGTGGCCATGTCTCACTAGAGGTTTCCTCATGCCCAGCGCATGCCCCCTTTCTCCCTCCTCCTGACCCTCCTGCCTCCAGCCCCCAGGCTGGCTTTCTGTGCCTAGAGATTAGTATTGGCAGAGATTTACTTTGGTTGACCAAATAGTATTTACTCTCTTGTTAGGTTTCTATTTCAAGACTCACCCATGTTGCTGCATGCATCAATAGTTTGTTACTTTTTACTGGGAAGAAGTCTTGCATGTTGGGATATGTACCTGTGTTTACCATTCAGTTCACCTGTTGATAGACACGCTCACTACCTGTAAGCCCCTCCCCCCCTTCTCTCCATTTTGTTTTTTTTTTGAGACAGGTTTTTGTGTAGCCCCAGTTGTGCCAGAACTCGGTATACAGACCAGGCTGGCCCCAATCTCACTTAGATCCACTTGCCTCTGCCTCCTAAGTACTGGGATTAAAGGCTTGTGCTGCCACACCCGGCCCACTGTTTCTAGATAAGGCAGTGAGCTCATGTAGAAGTCTTTGGATATATGCTTTCTTTTCTCTCAAGTAAATATGTAGGAGTGAAACAGCTGGTCCTGTGTATGTGTTTAACTCTTAGGCCATCTATTTATTACTGAGTGAACTTTGCTAGTCTTTAAACATTTGTTACAGTATTTCATCCAAGTCGTCAGATGTATTAACTAATAGGGTTCCTTTACTGTCTTCTGGATACACGGAGTGCTATCTGGACTCTCATTCCCGATGCTGGCACTTGGGTCTCTGTTCTGCTCCGTCTAACAGGATCAATCTCATTGATCTTTCTCAGCATATCAGCTTTAGGATTTAGTGGGTTTCTGTATTTTTTTCTGCTTTCTATTTCATGGCTTTTTTGGTCTGATCTTTATCTCGTTTCTTAGACTTGCACTGGCTTCACTCTTCTCTTCTTTTTCTCGCCTTCTAAGGTAGAAGCTGACACTGAAAGCCCTGATTTGAGACCTCCCTCCTAACAGGATGCTCGGTGCTGTTCTGAGCCTCGGGCTGTTCAGCATAGTTACTCAGTACACACTCTGTTCAAATTTTCATTTTAACTGTTCTGCCCATTTGTGAGAAGGACTAAACTAATTGAGGACATAAACTGAAGTAGAGCTGGCAAAACTGAGTCCCAAGTCCAGCTCCCAAAGCCTCTGCCTTTAACAGCAGGGGGTCACCAGTGTGGCAAGTCTTTCCATATGTGTCCTTGTGTGTGGCTACTCCTGCCTGCAACATTCTCCTTTCACTCAATTGCTTTCAAGTATTCCTCAAGCATTACCTTATTTGGGAGCAACTGTGAATTCTCATTTTTAAAAAATGTTAATATTTGTTGCGGGTCACTAAATTCCAGTTGTCTCATTTAATCCTTAAAACAACCTTGTATGACCAACAGCGTAATTCCTGTTTTAATGCTGAGGAAACGTCTGAGGTCATGAGCTAGTACTGGGTGAGTGGCAGAGGTGAGACTTAAACCATTTTCAAGCGTCAAAACTCCTGAGGAATTTGAGAATGCCTCGTCAAAGATGATCCTCAGAATTCCCTGAGAGGCTTTAAATACACATATGCTCAAATAGTTGTGTCTCTATACACGAGGAACAATCTGAGAGCAAAATAAAACTGAAAATGAATTTTATTATAGTAACAACAAGAATATAAATAATTTTAAAGGAAAAAAGACAACTTGTATGAATAAATTTAACTAAGAGGGCAAAAAATTTCTGCACTGAGAACTACAAAATATTATCCAAAGCAATTAAAGAAAACAAATAAATGGAAAAGACATCATCTTGTGTTCATTTATTGGAGACAGAATATTAAGTATACAATATTGCTAAAGTGATCTATAGATTTCATATAATCTTTATGAAAAGAATTTTTCAGATATAGAAAAATGCACTGTAAAATTCTTACAGAATCCAGAAGAAACTCCCAAACATGAAATAATCTGGAGAAAGAATGAGACTGAACTCACACATTCCAGGTTTAAGATCTACCAGAGGGGCAGAGAATCATGGGACAGAAGAAAAGCCCAGAAACAAACCCTCGCACACATCCTGACTGATTGTTTACCAGAGTTCTGGGCCATGTAACAGAAAAAGGAAAACCTTTTTTTGTTTGTTTGTTTGTTTGTTTATTTGTTTGTTTGTTTGGTTGGTTGGGTTTTTTTTGGTCTTTTTTGAGACAGGGTCTTCCTGTAGCTTAGGCTATCCTGGAACTCACTATATAGACCAGGCTGGCCATGAACTCACAAAGACCCACCTGCCTCTGCCTCCCAAGTGCTAGTACGCCACCACACCCGGCAGAAAGCCTTTTTGACAGAGTGCTGGACAAGTGGATGTTCATATACAGAATGAAACTGGACCCTTTTCTTATAACATATACACGATAACTCAAAATTATCCAAAGGCCTAAACATAAGTTAAAACCATAGAATTCTTAGACTAGACTATAAATAAAGAATTTCACAACCTTGGATATGACAGTGGCTTCTTAAAAGACACAAAAAAGCAGCAATAAAACAAAAATAGATAGAATTTTACCAAAATAAAAAACTTTTTGTACATCAAATGTCATTACTAAAAGAGTAACAAGACAATACAGAGACACTTTTGAGAGAGGATCTCCTTTAGTCTAGGCTGTTCTGGAACTTGCTATGTAGCCCAGGCTGGACTTGAACTTGTGGGGGATCCTCTTAGAAGTACCTAGCAAGTGGTGTGATTAGAGGCCTACAACAGCAGGATCCAGGATCTGCAAGCACCTGCACTCATGTGCAGGACCCTCCCCCAGCACACGTAGTTGAAGGAAAATATATCTTAAAAAAGAACCATGATCTGGGTGTGGTACCTCATGCTTTTAATCTCAGCACTCTGGAGTAAGAGGCACACAGATCTCTGTGAGTTCAAGGCCAGCCTGATCTACATAGTGAGTTCCAGGCCAGCTGGGGCTACAGGAAGACCCTGTCTCAGAGTACACACACACACACAACAAACAAACAAACCTAAACTACAAAATGAATGTTGAAGACTGAAGACACCGTGGCTCATGAAGGGATACAAGATACAAATGTTACATGGCTTCACTCATGTGTGGCAGCCTCAGAAGGTAAATCCACAGAGATATGAAGTTCAAGGACAGTTATGAGGGCCAGGGGTCAGGGGCGAGGAGTGGCTTTTCAATAGGCACAACAGTTTCAATTGGAAGATGATGCAGTTTTGGAGTGCAGTGGGTGGTCATCAACAGCAATGTGAATGAATGTGTGATGGCAGTGATTACAGTGTTAAGTTTTGTGTGTGTTTTATTGAAACAAGAAAGAATAAAAATTTAAAAATAAACGTGACAGAATTTTAAGATCTAAGGAGGTCACCATAAGATAACAAAGACCCCCTCTATTGACAGGAATTATTTATAATTTTTCTTTAATAGATTATAGCTATTGCTAGATCATTTAAAAGTAAAACTACACCCCTCAGATAAGCTAATAAAATCAATTTCAAAGGAAAAGATAAGCCAACATTGTTGCTCTGAATGCCCTTTAAATACAAAGAGTCCTTCAGTTGTCTTTTTTTTTTTTTAATTTTAGTGTTGTTGAGGCGAGGTCTCCCTGTAGCCCCAGCCTGGCACTCACTCTGTAGACCAGGCTGGCCTTGAACTCACAGAGATCTGCCTTCAGTTGTCTTTTAAGATGCAAATCAAAAACATAGATTAGCTAAAATACAGGGAGACCAAGTAGACAGAGAGGGTAACTTGGAGCCTGGAGAGATGGCTCAGCTCTTAGAGCACTGGGTTTGCAGAGGACCCAGGTTCTGTTTCCAGCACCCACATGGTGGCTCAGAACTTTCTGTAACTCCGGTTTCAGGGCACCCTCTTCTGGCCTCCACAGGCACTACACACACACTGTACATACATACATGCAGGCAAACACTCATACACATAAAAAAGAAATAAATGTTTAGGAAAAAACAAATATAACTATATTTTCATGGTTACAATTAATTGTCAAGTGTTCTCAGTGAAGATGGACTCCAATCTCTTCTACTATACCTATAGCTCTGGACTAACACAGGCAAACAAAGCAGATGGCCCACCAGGTTGCCTGAACACTGCAGAGTCAATGAATGTCACAATTTTCTTCTGATCCTAACCACATCATTGAGATTGAACAACTGAAGCCAAGGGGCTCTGAAGACAGTGTTACAGACTGGTGGGGTAAGGGCCAGCAGGCAGGGGCCTAACAGCTGTTGGTCTCGAAAGCCTGTTCACCTTCCAGCCCTTCAGTTTCATGACATGCAAATTGGGAGCTGAGGATGTGACCTAGGCTTGAGAGCAGTTCTGGGGTCTCATTAGCACCCTCGGAGTCAGACACAGCTCCACAGAAATGCCTTCTACCAGGGAACAAGGGTGCTTTCCCTTCCCGGGGAAGAATTTTGAAAGTTATAATTCTTTAAAACGTTTTGAAAAGTTTAAGAATTAAAGAAGGTCAAAATTCTCTTGGTAATTACTGTCTCATGATGTGGTAATAAATAGAATCCCCACCACCCACAATGTGCCTGGACTCCAGACAGAATATGTGAATAGCGGGCACCTGCTCTCCAAGCTGGCCACCAGCTGGCAGATGTGGTCAGGGTCAAAGAATGACAGGAGCAGCCCCAACGGCCACTGCCAGCATCGCACAACAGCACACTGGCGTGGGAAGGTGTCAGGACCCAGCAGAGGATTCCAGCTCACTTCCTCTGCACTGGTCACATGAGTGGGCAGTATGATGTCCAAGAAAGACAGCAAAGGTCCAAGTACACAGCCCTGTCCACAGAAAGGCAGGCTGGAGCTCCAAAAAAGGCTTATTGATCCTTCTGGAGCTTTCTGTAGAACACTAAATCTAACTGAAGAGATTCAGACAAGACTTATTACAACCCATTCACAGGTGACTGGAGTGCAGACTACATCTCCACAGGAGGGGGAGGGGCTTTGTCTCCACACAGCCTGTGTGTGTGTGTGTGTGTGTGTGTGTGTGTGTGTGTGTGTGTGTGTGTGTTTCCTATGCTGAGAATCAAACCCAGGCATGGTTTAGACAGTCAGCTCCAACCCCAACCAGCCTGACAGCACCCTTCTCTTCCTGAGTGACACCTGCGTGCAGTCTTCAAAGCCTCACCTTCAAGTGGCGGCTCTGATCCCATCCAACATTAATGTTTGGGGACGCAAAGGGCCCGGGGGTGTTCAGCAGGAACAGGCTATCTTCCTGCATGGCCAGCTGGGAGGAGTCTGAGCATTAAGTCACGTGCGAGTTGTACCGAAGGCAGAGAAAAGCTTCCCAGAACTATAAACTGCTCCACACTCATTCATTCCAACCCCAGGATTTTAATCTTCCTCAGCCAAGAGAAATGACCTAACAGGAAGTCAAAGCTCATTACTCAATTCTGTATGTGAGTTTTTGGCAAAAAAAAATGTTTGAGTGAGAGAAATGTGTGTGCCTACGTGGACCGCTTGTACTGGTGAAAAATGCAGCAAGATTTTACTGACATTCATTATAATAAATGTTAATAGATAAATTTGGTAAGTTTCCTACTGATACAAATTTAACAGACATACCCTAATGATGATCCTCAGCTTTGTTTTAACATTCTCATCATTCCACAAATACTAACTAGTGTGTGTGTGGGGGGGGGCAACGTAAAATGTTACGTGTGTTAACGCAAAGGAGCTATCAGAACATCTGAGCCCATTTGTTTCCTTGTTTTCAAGTGCAAGGCAGGGAATAAGTCTAGATCCTATTTTTAACTTTTATGCCCAAATTTCTGCAGAGGTCAAATGCATAGCTTGCATCTGTAGCTTGTAACCTCCTAGACTCACAAGATGAACCCTGTACAAGAGTAGCTGATGTCTGCGGATCACAGCTGGGAACAGCTCTACACTGTGTTCGGTTTACAAGTCCTGCGGGACGCTGTGGAATGTTAGCAGCTTACACATGGCTGACAGGGAGGAGCTATTCAACAGTCATCAGGAACTCAGTTCTAATAGACCAAGCACAGCCATTAGGAAAATCCATGGAAATAGAGGTCTGGAAGGCAGGCATCTATTTGTTCTAAAGAATCAAATTTAAACACCAGGTCATTTACACATCTAACAGTACTATTGCTATAGCTTTGATCATGGCAAAGAAAGAACAGGAAATGGCTTGATTTATTTATGTGAAACAAAGAATCAGTGGCTTATAAACATATTGGTTTTTTTTTATTTTTTTTTTTATTTATTTCTGTATGTGTATGAATGTACTGTCTGCATGCAGGTCTGTGCACCCGTGTCGTGCAATGCCGCGGAGGTCAGAAGAGGGCGTCGGATTCCCCTGGAACTGGAGTTCTCCTGGAATTGGAGTTTCAGACGGTTCTCAGACGCCATGTGGGTGCTGGGGATCGAACCCCGGTCCTCTGTAAGAGCGTTCGGCGCTCTCAACCGCTAGGCCATCTCTCCAGCCCCTAAATATATTGTTAATGTAAAGTTTTCTACTGATTTGATACAAGGCTAAAATACTCTAGACTTAGTAAGTGGGGGCCACAGGGGGTTAGAATGTCTGAAGTATCCAGGAAGAGGGGCTGTGCTGGAGAGCTTCGCTTGTCAAAATGGCACACCTGAGAACTGGACCCCAAATGCCTCCATTGGCAACTGGCATTGCCTCCATTGGCAACTGGCATTGCCTCCATTGGATCGTCCTGGATGGTGTCTGTGAGGCATTTTCTTGTTTGTTGAGTGACATGTGAGGGCCCAGCCTACTGTGGGCAGCCCTGCCCGTGGGCAGGTGGTCCTGGGTTGTATAAGCAAGCAGGCTGAGCACAGCCCACAAGGGCTGGACCCTCCCACACTAATCAACAATCAAGAAAATGTCTCACAGACATGGAGACAGGGCAGTCTAATAGGGGAAATTCCCTAATTGAGGTTGCCTCTTCCCAGGTGACTCTAGTTCTCATTGTTAACAAAAACTGATACGCTACCGATTCTTGAAGATTTATGAACATTTTTCCTTTTATTTAGACTTCCTTTAATGAGGTTACATTGGTTGTGGCTTATTGTTTTAATTTTTAAAAGCTTAATTTGGGGGTGCTGGAGAGGTAGAACAACAGTTAAGAACACTGACTGCAGGGCTGGAAAGATAGCCTAGTGGTTAAGGGCACCGACTGCTCTTGCAGAGGACCCAGGTTAGATCCCCAGCACCCACATGGCGGCTAAGAACCGTTTGTAACTCCAATTCTAGGAGAACTCCAGTTCCAGGGGAATCCGACACCCTCTTCTGACCTCCTCGGCATTGCACGACACGGGTGCACAAACCTACATGCAGACAGTACACTCATACACATACAAAAATGAATAAAATTAAAAAAAAAAAAAAAAAAAAAAGAACACCTGACTGCTCTTCCAAAGCAGAAGAACCAGGTTCCGGTTCCCAGCACACATGGTGGCTAACAACCTGTTTTAACGTCCAGTTCGGGGGGGGGGGATCCAATGCCCCTTCTCGGCTTTGCCATGACTGCATGATTACGGTTATAGTATACATGCAAGCAGAACAACAATACACACAAGGCATACCACAACACACACCACATACAAAAAATTCTTTTTTGGTCTTTTTGAGACAGGGTATCCCTGTAACCCCAGTTGGCCTGAAACTTGCTATGTAGACCAGGCTGGCCTTGAACTCACAAAGAGATCTTGGCCTGCCTCTGCCTCCCAAGTGCCTGAAATCGAAGGCATGTGCCACATGCCCAGACTACAAAAAAAAAAAAAAAAAAACAACTTTTTTTAAAAAAAAGCTTTATTTTGACCCAGGCAATGTAGCACTTGGGAGGCAGAGGCAGCTAGATCTCTTGAGATAGAAGCCAGCCCTGGTCTACATACCGAGTTCCAGGTAGCTGGGACTATAGGAAGACCCTGTCTCAAAAAACTTAATTAGAAAAATTTAAAAACATGAAATATAGTATATATATATATATATATATATATATTTTTATATATGTATATAATTGTGTTGTGTGTGTTTGAGAACGGGTCTCCCTGTAGCCCCAGCTGTCCTGGAACTCATTCTGTAGACCAAGGTGGCCTTGAACTCACAAAGATCCACCTGCCTCTGCCTCCCAAGTGCTAGGATTAAAGGCGTGTACCATCACGCCTGGCTAAATTATATTTCTTTTTGATTAATAATTATTTTTTTTAATTTTTTTATTTTATTTATTTCTGTATGTGTATGAATGTACTGTGTGCATGCAAGTCTGTGCACCTGTGTCGTGCAATGCCGTGGAGGTCAGAAGAGGGTCTCGGATTCCCCTGGAACTGGAGTTCTCCTGGAATTGGAGTTTCAGACAGTTCTCGGCTGCCATGTGGGTGCTGGGGATCGAACCCCGGTCCTCTGTAAGAGCGGTCAGTGCTCTTAACCGCTAGGCCATCTCTCTAGCCCCTTGATTAATAATTATTGTCACATTTAATTTGAGCATTAAATTCTGGATTTTTTTTTAGGATAGTAATTTTATTTTTTTTTAAGATTTTTTTAAATTTAATTTTATTTATTTCTGTATGTGTATGAATGTACTGTCTGCATGCAGGTTTGTGCACCCGTGTCGTGCAACGCCGCGGAGGTCAGACGAGGGTCTCGGATTCCCCTGGAACTGGAGTTCTCTTGGAATTGGAGTTTCAGACGGTTTTCATCCGCCATGTGGGTGCTGGGGATCGAACCCGGGTCCTCTGTAAGAGTGGTCGGCGCTCTTAACCGCTAGGCCATCTCTCCAGCCCAGGATAGTAATTTTAAAGACAATCAAACATACCAACAGTATGAGTCCTCCCAGCTGATTTACGTTGGAAGTCGAGGTCATTTTTCTCCTACTTTACCGATTCCACTTTAATTTGATTGTGCATATGACAAAGAGCATGTCTTCTATCGACCCCCAGCTTACTTTTTTGCAACAGGGTCTCCTACTGAGCCTACAGCTCACCATTTTTGTCCAGACCAGCTGGTCAGGGGCCCCCAGAATCTGCACTGGGGTTACGGGTATGCACCACAACAGCCTGGCTTTTTCATGGGTACTAGGAATTCAAACTCAAGTCTTCAGATGTGCATCTACCCACTGAGCATCTTCTGAGCCACTACTCAACTGCTTTTAAGTGGAACCACATACTGTCATTTAATTT
Source organism: Rhizomys pruinosus (assembly GCA_009823505.1). Classification (NCBI taxonomy): domain Eukaryota; kingdom Metazoa; phylum Chordata; class Mammalia; order Rodentia; family Spalacidae; genus Rhizomys; species Rhizomys pruinosus. Next base: position 778,618 of record VZQC01014315.1, on the reverse strand, counting down.
TGCTTGTATTTTTATTATTTTCATTGTCATTCACTATAGGGAGATGTCACTAACACCTCACGAATGGACATTTTTATCAGTGCACTGTTTATGCATGCTTCTAGAATACTGCCATATTGTTTAATAAATATGTTAATAGCTGTCCATTACACAGCTAGTGAAACAGTGGAAAATAAAATCAAAGGATGATAAAAAGCAACTCGGGGCTTGGTTCCCTTGTTGAATATATCTATATATATCCCAAACATCACGCAGACATTAAAAATTCACCAGCAATACATCATGCTACTCAGAGCCATGAGTTGTATTTGCTACAAGAACACAAAGGACCATAACTAATACACATTCTATAGCCCAATACATCACTGGCCAATGACAATGAAGAATTCGCTAAGACTGCTGGGGAACCTGTTGGGATCCAGCTCCACTCCATGGTCTCAGCCTCATCTTGGGATTGCAGGAGTCAGGGAGAAGCTGCTGTGTTAGCCATGGTTGTGAGCAAAGTTCCCAGACCTAGATGTGCTAAGGAAGCACCTGAAAAGACAGAATTTACTTCTAAACCAGAGTTCCAGTGCGGAATTCTTCCCGGGGGACCATGAACTTACAAATTATAAGCTCTTAAAACATAGTCACTGGCAGACAATGAGATGTGATTGTCTCTACCCTGAGCTGTGATCATCTCCATTAGCTCTGAGGAATGGTCTGCTGTGGACGCCAAGTGCTCCCATCTCAGGCTTTGACATACATACTTACGAAGGTTACTTGCACTCTATCAGAAAAGGACCATCTGAGGTATTAACTTAGCTCACTTCAATATCAGGTAGTGAGTTAAGGTCCACAAGGAGAAGCCCCCTCTCCCAGAGTCACAGAAAGTACTGTCAACAAAGCCACCCCCAGCCCTCATGCCTGGCTATTGTCAAACAACTCTACACAAGAAAGAACAGCAGCCCCTACCTCCCTTTCAACTCCATAGTAATCAAGGCCAATGTTATTGGCTTCTAAATCGTTTAAATTTTTATTTATTATCTTTTATTTTACGTATATGAATGTGTTGCCTGCATGTAGGTAGGTACACCCGTGTCATGCACTATCTTCAGAGGTCAGAAGAGGGGGTCAGATCCCCCGGAACTGGAGTTACAGACAGTTGTTAGCTTCCATTAAGTTCTGGGAACCGAACCTGGGTCCTTTGCAAGAGCAGCCAGTGCTCTTAATGCCTGAGCCATCTCTTCAGTGTGGGCTTCTAAATCTTAAACTCTATTTTTGTACAAATAATTCTTGTGTTTGAGGAGAAGCATCACTATAACTGAGGTCTCAGCTACAATGAGATGAGTGGGGTTTAAACATGGGCTTTTTAGCCTGGCATGATGGAGACTGAAGCAGGAAGATCATGAGTCTGAGTCTTGGCTAGGTTGCATAATTAGACACTGTCAGGAGAGAAGAAGGGAGGGAGGCCTTCAAGCTATAAAGAAAGATGGGTTCTGTCATTATGTAGACATTCTACAAAGAACAAGCCAGGTGAAAGTTACAGGTGCCTGAACAGATGTAACAATGGGACAGAGTTCACAGTGTGATAACGGTAGGGTCTCAGAGCACTGAGGCAGCTGGACATTTGTTAAATGTTAATAAGAATAACTGGATAACCTTTCAGAACAGTGCCACCAGACCCATCCCCATGCTGTCCATAAGAATGAACTCACAATAGATGTGTCTCTGTCCACATCCTGGTGACTGCTGGTCTAGACTAACAGCAGCCCCAAGCCATTCCCAGATACCTACAGACCGTCAGAGAAAGGCAACATCTTCCCACAGACACTCCACAAACTCCCTTCCAAATCTCACGTCAGCCACATGTGTCTCCTTGCCTCCTTGGCAGCCTCCAGGTCACGCACCCTGGGAGGGCAGGTCAGCATCTCTCCTGCTGATCCTCTGAACCTCTCTTTTGCACATTCATGTCCTTTGCCACTTCCACATGTGTGTAAGGTCTGATTCCTGTGTAGAGTCCCTTCATCCCCTAATAAACATCATTGACTCCCCTGCATGTTGGGTAGAATCACTGGTCTCCGGAGTGGAGTTCCAGGGAACAGAATGAAAACGACAGCAATCTGGAATTGATCTCAGTAGACTGGAATGCACTGTGCTTAGTGGTGGCTGGGATGCAGTAAGTGCAGGACACAGAGAGACAGGTGATGCAAGTATCATCTGCAGCCACCCAAAGTCAAGAAGGCAGAGCTTTGGGAGACTAAGACGAAGCCCATCAGTCCATGTTGGGGGTACTCTAAGGACAAGCAGTGTGGTGGCTGATTCTAAGCACACTGGACAGCTTGAAGGAAGAAGTGACAAGCTCAGCACTTGAACTTGTCAGCCTAAGGTCAGGGTGAGGAACCAGGAAGCAATGATCATCCTGAAAGAAGCCACAGGTCCAGATCTCTGCAGACTGAGTAGGGTCTTCACTGGGGAGGACTGGAAGTGACCCTGCCAAGAGGCCAGGTCCTGCTGGGGGCTCTGAGGGTGCTGAAGACCTCATGCCCAACTGCTCAGTTGTTTCTTAACTGAGAGCCTGCAAATGGTTCTCCACAATTCCCTGCATTTTCAAGTGCTTTATCCTGTCTCTTCAACTGGCTTTGAAGTCCCTCATCCCTTGGCCTCCTGCTCTGCCTTCTTCATGACAGAATTCAGCCCCCGTGCTGGGCATAACCCCTTCTGTGCATGGCATGGGAGCACTAACATTTTCATCTTTGAGGGAGTTGGCACAGCCACTATGCCAATCATTTTCTGTCTGTGGTTGAAATAAGGAACTCCAGCTGACAGGCCACTAAGGTTTACAGTGTGGTTCTATTACTACTGTCATCTTGAAATACTATCACCCTGCCTGGTGTACACCATCAGACCCTCACAACAGTGTTCTTTCATTCCCGTCTGTCCTTTGGGCCCTTGTTATAATGCATTCTTTGTCAACCTTTAAGCTTCACAGTAAGTTCTGTGCTGCACACAGTTGAGTATCTTCTAAATAAAAGCTTTTAAATAAATGAAGAACGGAGGGCAAAGTCACGTGTACTTAGTCCCTATTTGCATTCTGGGCTCCCTCTGCTCTTTTGTTAGATATGAATCTCTCTCTGCTATCATTTTTCTTCCACCTGAAAAACTTAACACTTCCTTAATGCAAGTCTGCAAGCAACAATTTTCCCTAGCTTTTGTTTGAAAATGTCCTTATTTCATTCATCATGTTAAAGTAAACTTTTGCTCCATATTGCCAGGGTTTTCTTTCAGCACTTCAAAGGTGTGGCCTACTGTTTTCTGGCTCTGGAGCCATCACCCTTACCTTTGTTCCTCCAAATGTGGAGAGCACGGCAGCTTTTCTCATATCTTCTCATCGGACCTTTTTCTTTATTATCTGTTCTCAGCAGGTTGATGTGTAAGAGCTAGGAGCAGGAGGGAGTTCAACCTTTCCTTTCTCTGCTAGGTCTGTGCTGAGTGGGCAGAAGCAAGTTGGATGAGAAGTAACCAGGGAACCTATAGTTTATATACATATTTATATATATTGTTTATTTTTATTTTATGTGCATGAGTGTATTGGCTACATGGATGTAAGTGTACCTATGTCTTGCAATGCCCACTGAAATCAGAAGGGGGCATCAGATTCTCCTGGAACTGGATTTATGGATGGTTGTTAGCCACCATATGGTTACTGGAATTGAACCCGCATCTTCTATAACTGCTCTTAACCACTAGGCCATCTCTCCAGCCCTAACTGCTTCTTGATGGCTAAAATGCCCTCTTTATGGCTCAACATTCTTGAAGCTGCAGTTAGGTCTTTCCCATCATATCAGAGATTCAGGCACAGCCCCCCCATGACTATACATGCCCGCCAACCAACATCCTGATGGGCAGGGATGGAAAGAAACACGGGGGCATCTTGACCAGGGAGCCTGCAGTCATGTGGTTTGACACAGAATGGTGCCCACTGGGAGGAACTTGACAATGGAATCATGAGGGAGGAGACCATAAGAGCTGTCTTTAAAATCCACAACACAGTGGGACTGGAGACATGGCTCAGCAGTTAAGAGTACTGGCTGTTCTTGCAGAGGACCTGGGTTCAATTCCCAGCACTCATTTGGTACCTAACAACTGTCCAAAAATCCAGCTCCAGGAAATCCAACCGACACCCTCTTCTGTCCTCTGTAGGCATTGCATGACATGGGTGCACTTACACATATGCAGGCAATATACTCATACACATAAAATAAAAACAATAAAGTATTTTGCTGGGCATGGTGGCACATGCCTTTAATCCTAGCACTCGGGAGGCAGAGGCAGGTGGATCTTTGTGAGTTCAAGGCCAGCCTGGTCTACAGAGTGAGTTCCAGGACAGCTGGGGCTACAGGGAGACCCTGTCTCAAAAAGACCAATAGAAAATAAATAAATAAAATAAAATCCACAACACAGAACTCAGTCAACTGCTATTCCCTTTCCATATCAACCCACACAAATATTTCTGGAGCATGCTTGGCTTGGCTGAATAGATGTCTGCTTACGCTCTGTTTCTCAGCTGAATTCTTTCCTTCAAGACTAGCCCAGGAGAAACCTTCACCCAGCAACAGATGGAGTTTACTAGTATTCTTGGATCTACTGTTTTCATAAAACTTAGAAAGTTCCTTAATTTTCAATTCTCCAAACATCTGTGTCTCTGCATTCTGGGAACTCAAATCTGTATATGTCAGGACACCAGGCAGTGTCAAGAAGAACAGTGGAACTTCCCTCCTCCTCTTCCTCCTCCTCCTCCTCCTCCTCCTCCTCCTCTTCACCTGTGCTTCCATTTGGATGATCTTCACCGCTGTATCCTCAGGTTCCTTGACCTTTCTGTGTCTAATCTGATATTAAGATCATCTAGCAGTTTTCCAGTTCTGAAATTATTTTTTCCAATCTAGAGTTAATTTGGCTCTTTCTTATGCTCCCATTTCTTTCATTAATTTTGTTTTAAATTCTTGAACATGTCTATAACAGCTGTTCTAAAGGACTTGTCTGTTGATTCCATCATCTGAACCAGTTACATGTAGACCAGTGTGTCTATGTTAAGGCTTGTTTTGAGTTTGTTAGGATGGGTCTTATGTAGCTTTCTCCAGGAAAGATTAGCCCTATTCCTCAGACACAGTCCTCTGGGATCCCTGGGTGTTTAACGGTTCCACAGGCTTCTCTGAAGATGGCCACTGGTAGTTCTGGGGGTTCCCAGCATCCAGGCAGGTGTCCTTTCCCATAGTGACTATTCTTGCTCAGATTCATGGGAGCCAACCTACAGCTTAGCAACCCAGAAGCCTAAAGGGGTCCACACATTCACTGCTGGAGGTCTTGTTCTTCACTGCCTTTTCCTATCTCTGACCCACACATTCTGGATACTTTAGACTCCAAGCCATGAGGTATTCCTTTAATGCAGTGAAGCTGCTGTGCTCTGCCTAGGTTCCTCAGCCAAAGAGGCTTCCTTGCAGAGGCTGGCCAGTCGGTACCTTGTGAGAAGCCCCACTGCAAGCTTTAGGAGATTGGACTGACCCAGCCCAGCCATCATGGACAGATACCCTGTTGACCCGTCCTCCCAAAGAAACCCTTCCTCCCCTAAGTTGCTTCTGTCAGCTGTTCTGTCATCTATGAGAAAAGTAACTAACACAGCAGAAAGCAGCAGAGAGAAAATGACCTAGGCGCTGCTTTCCCTGCTACAGACGCTGCTGAACTCAGGCCAGGATGAAGATAAAGCCCAGGTAACGGTACCAGACTGCTAAAGCTTGGTGTGGTCTAGCATAAGGGCAGGGAGCCCCAGAACACAGACAGAGAAGTCAGTCACCCCAGGTTTCACCCCAGCAGACTGTCACAGGCATGCGGGAGGTGAAAGGAATGGGGCACGGGGTGCAGATGGGGCCACACTCCCATGAAGCTGAGTCCCCTGACCCCCCACGCCTTGGCCTTCCCTTGCCTGAGACTGGAGAGGCCTCTAGGCAGAGGAAGCGCCTCGTCCTTCTTAGACCTCCCGCGTCTTCTACTCGCTGCCTCTCCCAGGCACTGCTGACATCTGAGGATGTACAACCAATGGTCATGGCGGCTGTTACTGCACCTCAGGCTGCTGGGCAGCTTCCCTGACTCCAGCTACAGAAGACAGAAACAAGTGAGTCTGTCTGCGCTTCCAAACGAAATCACATTAAGGAGCGGGAGCTGAGCCACAGAGCTCTGGAACCTGGTGTTTTGATGACTTGTTCTCAGACAAACACGAAAACAACCCTAAACAATACTGAACTCCAGCTGGGGAGTTTGTTTTTATAGCCGTCTAAATTAGTACTTCTCAGACTACTTTGTGTATATTAAAGGACTGAGAAACACATTGAGAATAACAGAAAGGCAGGTTTCTCACCACTGAAGGGGGGCGGGGGGCTGGAAGGGACAGGCTGTGCTGCAGAGTCCAGGCATCTGTAAGGACTTGGATTTTTCTTGCATGGGTCTTAAATATGATCCAATATAGAAATAGCTATAGAAGCATATGTGTGTATTATATGTATGTATGTATCTGTGAGTTCCTACGTATAAACAGGCATTTGTATGTATCTCTACATGTTTAAATCACACATATATAATGAATACATAGATTTGACCATAGCTTAGTTTCCAGGGAAGATCCCCAAACACTGACTCCTCATTAGTAATGGGCACAGCTATAGTAGAAGTCTTAATATCTAAACTCTTTCTCCCCACCTCCCAAAAAAAGGAGCCAGGGTAGACAGGGAAATAGCTTATTTGGGCCTGGGAAAAGGCCCAAAGAAGAATGAAGACTTGTCAAAGGGGATGCAGGAACCCTTGGGACAAGCTGAAAAACAGACATAACCAACTCAGCAAAATCAGAAAATAAAACAAGGATCCATGCACTGCACGAGTAAGTGAGCAGTAGACAGGGAAAGCGTTTATTCATTTTTTATATATTTTATTTATTATTTTTATTTTATGTGTATGAGTGTATTGCCTACATGTGTGTAAGTGCACCTGTGTTATGCAATGCCTGTGGAGGACAGAAGAGGGCATCAGATTCTCCTGGAACTGGAGTTACAGAAGGTTGTCAGCCAGATGTGGGTGCTGGGATTCAAACCTGGTCCTCTGCAAGAGCAGCCAGTGCTCTTAACTGCTGAGCCATCTCTCCAGTCCCAAACGTGTTTATTTTTTATAAACTCTAACACGTACATACAGAAAGATGAGGGAATATGCATATCTAGTCTCAAAGAATCTCCCCACAAATTATAAGCCACAAAGTAGAAACTAGTTCCTTCTCATTGAGCACCAACTAGAAGCTGAGCTGGGGCTTGGATGTGGGACCTGGTTGTAACCCTCAACAACCAGTCCTAATCACCTGGATGTGGGACCTGCTGTGAGCCTCAACACCCAGTCCTAGTCACCAGGGACGGCCAATGAGGCCCTACAACCTGAAGTTTCCACAACCTCCCCAAACAGGACCACCAGCTTGCAACCAAGTGTTCAAACACTACAGCCTGTAGGAAATACCACACATTCAAATGCTAACACCAGATGTTAGCTTACTGTGATTTCAGTTGTCAGCTCTGTCCAGCACACCCACTCTGAAACATGAATCAAGTTCACCTCCCAGCAGTGACCTCCTCCACACCAGGGGCCTCCTGAAGGACACACTGAGACTCACTATCACCTCTGCAATATTCCTGAAATCTAAACCCTGAAGAAACTCAAAGGAACAAACCCAAATGGAGGGAGGCGTAGTCTATGAAAACAGCCAAGATACAGGGAGGCTAAGGAACTGTTCAATTAAGGACAGCAGAGGAGACATGAAAACTAAGTTAAATAGAATCCTCGATTGGATCCTGGGCTATGAAAAATGGTGCTGGGACAATTGATGAAGGTTGTCTGAGTCATTACTACAATAAGAGCACTGAGTCCTTGTACAGAATGGAGTAGGCCCTGTATATATATATATATATATATATATATATATATATTAAATATATATAATAATATATTATATAAAAATACATATATATATATATATATATATATATGTATTTTTTTTTCTTTTTTTGAGACAGGGTTTCTCTGTGGCCCCAGCTGACCTGAAACTCAGTATATAGACCTGGCTGGCCTTGAAGTCACAGAGATCTACCTGTCTCTGCCTCCCAAGTGCTGGGATTAAAGGTGTAAGCCGCTACTCATGGCCTATTTTTATTTATTAAATATTCATTTCTTTACTTATTTATTTGTATGAATGTATTTCCTACATATGTATAAGTGCATGTGTGTCATGCAATGCCCAAGGAGGCTGGAAGAGGGATCTGGATCCCCTGGAACTGGAGTTACGGATGGTTGTTAGCCACTATGTGGGTGATGGGGAATGAACCCAGGTCCTCTGCAAGAGCAATCAATGCTCGTAACCATTGAGCTATCTCTCCAGCCCCCCTGGATTTTTTTTAAAAGGCAGGAAACATTTTTTTGTACTCATAGCAAATGCCCCTGGACACCACCAGTGTTACACTTCAAGGTACCTGCCAGAGACTTTCTGTATTTTAGCTACTTTTTTCAAAAATTTATTTACTCTGAAATTTTCATATATTTGTGCAATGTATCTTAATCACATTCACCCTCAAAGCCCCTCCAACTCCCCCAGATTTTCTTGTCCTTTTTCAAATAATTTATAACCCACTGAGACCATTGGCATGTTCATGTGCACAGGCAGGGGTGTCCACTGGACCATGGGCTACTTACCAGTGGCCATACTCCAAAACAAAGTGGCTCTCCCTCCTCCAGCAGATCCTCCACCACGAGGGTCTTGGCAGCCCCACCCCTACCCATGCTAGAATTTTTGCTGGCTGGGTGCTATGCCAACAGCCACAGCTACTGTGAGTTCCTGTGTGCCACAGCCATGCCATGTCCTGTCCACTCAACAGCTACTGTCAGTTCCTGTGTGCCACAGCCATGTCCTGTCCACTCGATAGCCACTGTCAGTTCCTGTGTGCCACAGCCATGCCATGTCCTGTCCACTCGACAGCCACTGTCAGTTCCTGTGTGCCACAGCCATGCCGTGTCCTGTCCACTCAACAGCTACTGTCAGTTCCTGTGTGCCACAGCCATGCCGTGTCCTGTCCACTCGACAGCTACTGTCAGTTCCTGTGTGCCACAGCCATGCCGTGTCCTGTCCACTCGACAGCTACTGTCAGTTCCTGTGTGCCACAGCCATGCCGTGTCCTGTCCACTCACAGCTGTCAGTTCCTGTATGCCACAGCTGTGTCCTGTCCACTCAACAGCTACTGTCAGTTCCTTTGTGCCACAGCCCATCTCCTGTCCACTTGACAGCGACTGTGAGTTCCTGTGTGCCACAACCATGCCGTGTCCTGTCCACTCCACAGCGACATCGCGTCACAGCACACCTCCCCATTCTCTGGCTCTGACATTTTTTCTGCCTCTCTCCCTGTGTTCCCTAAGCCCTGGTAGGGGAGATGCCCCAGCAGCTCGGCACTCAGCTGCTTACTCTCAGCACTTGGGGCAGTTATGAGTCCCCATGGTAATCATTAGGCCCTGGATTTGATCTGTAGGACTACATCTGGATAACTTAGTACCAAATTTGATAACTGTCCTATGATTATGTAAGGGAATATCCTTATTCTTAGTAAAAACAAACTTTAGTGTTTGTTTGTTTGTTTGGTCTTTTTGAGACAAGGTCTTTCTGTAGCCTAAGCTGTCCTGGAACTTGCTATGTAGATAGACCAGGCTTGGCCTTGATCTCACAGAGATCCGCCTGCCTCTATCTCCCAAGTGCTGGGATTAAAGGCATGTGCCACTACACCTGGCTTAACAAACTTTAATTTTTAAGGGTTAAAGGTAAATATCTTTAATTTACTCCGAAAGCAAAACCAAACGACATGGAAAGAGAAGTCATGATGAAGGAAGTGGGTTAGCAGGACGACTAACCTGGGGGGCACAGGCGCATCTACACTCTGCCCACAGCTGTCCTGTAAGTTTGTCCCGGTAGAAAAAGAAAGTCTCATGAAAGGCTTCCTGCCCCTATGTATTTTAAGCACAGGATTTATAGTAGTTGCGTTATGACGAGGTAAGAAGCCTGTACTAAGAAGACCAGGCTCCAGGGCTGGGACTGTAATTAAGTTGGTAGAGTGCTTACCCAACATTCCTGATGCCCCAGCACTGCGTATACCTACATGATGGTACTCACTGGCATCCCAACACTGGGGAGGTGGAGGCTGGAGGATCAGAAGTTCAAGGTCATCTTTGGCTATGTAACAAGTTGAGGCTAGGCTGGGATACATGAGATACTGTCATTTTTTTTTTTTTTTAAGCCAGAGCCAGGCTTGGTGGTGCTGCACACCCTTAGTCCCAGCATTTGGGAAGCAGAGGCAGGCGGAGCTCTGTAAGATGGAGGCCAGAATGGTCTACATAGTGAGTTCCAGATCAGGTGGGGCTACAGGGAGACCCTGTCTCAAAACATTTTTTTTAAGGCCAGGCACTTTTGTAAGTAAAAAAAAAAAAAGAAAAAAAAAAGCTAGTTAAGTATATTAGCGAAACATTTACAACCATAGACAGGATGGTTAAGGAAGGACCTTCCAATGTGATTCTAAGAGTTGCTGTAGAAGCTGAAAACTAGTTCTCTGAAGAGAAGAAGATTGATCGAACAGCACAGCAGAAACCATCTTCAGCTTAGTCTCTGCTTTCAGCCCCTGGGGAACATAGTCCTGGGTGTCTTAGGACAACCACCTCCTAAGTCTACTGTCTCCCCTAGCATCCTAGGACCCTCATTCTGCCTAGTGGAGGGAGCAGCGTACTTTCCAATAGTCTGTCTCCACTGAGCCCAAAAGAGCCTACGTCACACTTGCTTGTTACAGTAATTACAATGCAAGATAAACTGATGAATGGTGAGTGTGGCGAGGAGCCCTGCTCTAAAGGCCACACTGTCCACTTGGGCCAATGACATGAAAGTGAATTTGCTATAGGTGCCATGGCTATAAAATATCACAGAATTCATGAAAAGCTAGCTTAGATGCCTTTGTGAACAAGAACTTGGTTCTTGTTCCTCTTTGAAATGGAAGTGGTTTTAGTTATGGCACAAGGACAGCTCCTCAGAGCCCTGTGGGCTGTGAGAAACCAAAGCACTGACCGTAGGGTCACTGTGCCAGAGCTGTCCAAGTCTAGTTGACATAGCAAATGTGAGTGTGAGCACAGCTTTGCTATGACTCCTAGTCCAAGTGATTTTCCCATTCGCCAGCCAATGACTAGTTCCAATTAAAGGGGGATCAATTTCTATTTGCTTCATTTCTGTAAGAGTAACCATAAGAGGCTCGAAATAGCAACAGGACAGAGCCAATGTCACCCGAATGACTAAGACCTGCACACTGTTTCCCAAACGTGCAGGCTATCATTTGTCACAGAGCAACCGTGAGGCCCATAGAAAATACAGATAGAATTGACAGCATGAATCTCAAAAACCAACTGGAGAGTAATTTTATATCTAATCGAATTATTGAGTTTGTATATTTCGCTCTTAAATTTTTCTCTTATGGGGGCTGGAGAGATAGCTCAGCAGTTAAGAGTACCGTCTGCTCAGCCAGGCATGGTGGTGCACAACTTTAATCCCAGCAATTGGGAGGCAGAAGCAGGCAGATCTCTATGAGTTCAAGGCCACCTGGTCTACATAGAGAGCTCCAGGCCAGCTGGGACTAATGGGGGACTCTACCTTGAAAAGTCCAAAAAAAAGAGTACCATCTGCTCTTGCGGAGGACCTGGGTTTGATTCCCAGCACTCACATGACAGCTAACAACCATCCCTAACTCCAGTTCCAGGGGAATCAAATGCCTTCTTCTGACTCTGCGGGCACATTGCACGACATGGGTGCACTTACATGTAGGCAATATAGTCATAAAATAAAAATAATAGAATAAAATAAAAACTTAAAATTTTTTCTCTTATATGTATTTTATGAAAACATCAATTTTATAAATGAAGATTAGTCCTCGGCTGTAGAGTGTCCACTGCCTTCTCCCATACCGGCTCCATCTTGATGCTCCTACTGAGTTCAACAAGCCAGAGAGCTGGACAAGGTAAGACCCCACTCTGGGGAAACACTGCGAGCTTAAGGCTTGAGTTTGAGAGAATGTGTCAAACTGTGATGTGTGAACTCTGCTCACTACGCTGTGGACTCATGGCTGTGCAGGCAGTGGGGTCAGGAACACAGAAGAGGCAGGATGAGATAAAGGTAAACAGGAGCTGGCCGAGGCCAGAGGAGGAAATGCAGGAGCACTCTTCCCCTCTACAACTCACTCACTTCATTCCACACTTATTGAACATCTATTATGTGGCAGTCTCCAGAGACATAGCTTAGATAGTGGGATGAGAAGCCTCTGCCCTGGTGGAACTTTCATATCAGAGGTGAGAAAAAGATATAGTTAACAATTATGCATATGTATTTACAGACACTAGAATGTCAGGGATTGTTAGATCATTGACGTTGGTGACAAGAAGCTTGAAAGCAGGAAGCTAGGGGTGGTCAGAGAAGGAGGACGGTGTGATTGGGGGGGGGGGGAGCTGCGAGCAGAAACTTGAGAAGGGAACCAGACTGGTAAGTGGAGAAGCGAGAGGACAGGAAACAGGCTTCACTGCAAGCCACAGAACACATTCTACCCAAGCACACCTCTTCCAGCCACCCCCTCTCAAACAAGAGAAGCAGTTTATCTCGATTTTTCTAATCAAAAAGAGGGCAAAGTATGATTTAACTATGGAGAGAAAAGAGACACAAGTAAACACCACAACATGCTATACCAGGGATGCGTGGGTAAGCTCCCCTTGTTTCCAGCTCGCCTGGAGACTGCCCGCTCACTAGAGGGGCACAAAGAAGGCAACAGAAGTCTGAAAATGCATGCGCACAGGAGCCCAACCCAGGGGTTCCCTTCCCAGGAGGAGCAGAGCTGCCTGCTTTGAATTCTCAGCACCTCTGCTTCCGAGGCTCTTGACACGTTATTGAATGTTTTTAATTCATCACAAATTACATCCAAATTTTCTTGCTCATGTTCATTTATGGAACATTTTTATCTTGTCATCTTTTTTCATGTACCGTGCAAGGAAGAAACACCCAGCACAACATCCCCTTCAGAAATAAGCTAATGGCACAATTTGGTGTCAATTTCACAGCTCAGTGAAGTGAAAGTGATCTAGCTGGCCATCCACACACACCTAGAAGGAGGTCTACTGCGGGTGCCCAGCCTTGATGGGGCCTGTGTCATGCCTACAAGCAAGATAAGTTCAAGTGGAGACATTATGTATTAAGAGAGAAAGCCGTTATCATTCAAATGCCCTTAGAGCTAGCTAGAACAGAACAACCGAGAGAAAGCAGAGCCAGGCTTCCATCTTCACAGTGTGGAAAGTTGTTTGTTAGAAGTCATGCTTGTATTCACAAATAGCAGGGTGTAGAAGCTTCCCTTTAGGGTTTCCATAATGTTTAGAAGCAGAAATTTTCTTTAGCAGATGCATGAAACTGAATATTTTAAAGTTTTCCATGCTTTATGATGGGGAGGAAAAAAAAAAAACAGGCTTACCTGGTCTGGTGGTGCATCCCTGTAATCCCAGCCCTCGGGAGGTAGAGGCAGGAGGTCAGGAGTTCAAGGTCAACCTCAGCTACATAGTGAGTTTGAAGGCAGAATGAACTACATAGACCCTGTCTAAAAAATTAAAAATCTAGAAAAGACAAAAATAGAGACTTCCAACTGTATTTAATATAAAACCAAAACCAGTTAGAAGATTAGACAGCTCTTAATAACAAGTACTGTAATACCATTAGTCTTACTATTCTGTTTGTGCATATGTGTTCCTGTGTGTATGGATTCTCATATATGTGTGTGCAAATATGTATGAATGCATGTAGAGGCCAGAGAACAATCTCAGCTGTCTTTCCTCAGAAGCCATGTACCTCGCTTAGTTCCCACTGGCTTAGAGCTTGACAATTAGCCTAGGCAGGCTGGCCAGTGAGCCCAGAGATCTGCCCATTTCTGTCTCCCCAACACTGGGATTATAAGTACCTGTCACCAGTGTAGCTTTTGGGGCTGGAGGGATGGCCTAGCGGTTAAGAGCGACGACCACTCTTGCAGAGGACCCGGGTTCGATCCCCAGCACCCACATGGCGGCTGAGAACCATCTGTGACTCCGGTTCCAGGAGAACTCCAGTTCCAGGGGAATCCGAGGCCGTCTTCTGACCTCCGCGGCATCGCACGACACGGGTGCGCAGACCTGCATGCAGACAATACATTCATACACATAAAAATAAATAAATAAATAAAAAATTAAAAAAAAAAATAAAAATAAAAATAAAAAAGCGTGTGTGTATATGTGTGTGTGATGTTCATGCATGTATGAGTGCATCAGATCAGGTGTCCAGAGAGGCCAGAAGAGGACATTAGATAGATCTCCTGGAGCTGGAGTTACAGGGGATCTAAGCCGCTATGATGTGGATGCTGGGAACTGAGTTCAGGTCCCCAGCAAGAACAGCAAGTGCTCTTCACTGCAAACTGTCTCCCCAGCCCCATGCCTGGACTTTTATGTGGGTTCTTGGGATGGAACTTAGGCCCTTGTTTATTGACTGAGCTATTTCCCTTGTCCCCCTAAAATAGTTATGTACTACCATACAGTATGACTGCATTTCATCTTTAGGCTGTTTCCTCAAAGAGGGTACAAACTAATGATTTTTCAGTTTGAAGGAAACATTGTATACATTTTCACTGATATATAATTGTATGTATGTGTGTGTGGTATAGTATGACATTTCAATATGTGATTACGTGTTTTCGGATCGAATCAGGGGACTGGTATGCCTGTCCCCTACAGTGTTGATCCTTTGTGTTGGGACACTTTAAATTCCCTCTATTTTGAAATGAACAGCCTATGTTGCCAACCACAGCTGTATGAAGTGCCACGGGCTATCAGAAGTGATTTCTCCTGGACAAGTGAAACCTGAAGCTGATGGCCATCCCTTCACGCCTCCACCACAGCCTGTGCAAGCTCTGACCTCTCTTTTCTCTACTTCCATGCACTCAACTTCTTAGGGTCCATGTAAAAATGAGAACATGCAGTACTGTCTTTCTATCTCTGCCTAATTTCTTTCAATGTCTTCTAGTTCCATTCATGCTACTGTAAATGACAGAATTCCATTCACTTTTATGGCTGGATAATATTCCATTATGCATATATGCCACATTTTCTTTATCCAGTCATCTGTTGGTGATTATCTAAGTTTAAGCCAGTATGTTGCTACTGTGAATAGTGCTGTGGTTTTTTTTCTCAGTTTTATGGCTCGAGAGGCTGAATCTGGACCATAATATGTCAAAGAATGGTATAGCCAGAACTTAAAAATGTTTTTAAAGAGATCCCAAAGCATCAACAAAAGAAAGAACACCTCACTATATTGAATTTTCTAAAGTCATGTATAAATGCTTTCACATGATGCATTAAAACCAAAGCAATACATGTTAAGCCCCTAGCACTTTGTCTTGAGTATTGGGTTATGTTAGTGAGATGTCTTCAGCTCCTCACGAGGCTAAAGACATATTGCCTCTAGAACAAAGGTTAAAGTCTTTACTTGGCCAGCCAGAGTTTTTATTGGAAGGTTCCTTCTTGTAACCTCCTGTCTTTGTCATACACACACACACACACACACACACACACACACACACACACATATATGGTGGCCTTCAGCATTGAAATTTTATTTTATTATTTATTTTATTTTGGTCTTTTTGAGACAGGATCTCCCTGTAGCCCTGGCTAGCCTGGAACTCACTATGTAAACCAGGCTGGCCTTGAACTCACAGAGATCTGCCTGCCTCTACCTCCCACAGTACTGGGATTAAAGGGATGCACTGCCACTCCCAGAGAGATTTCATTTTTAATTATGTGTATCTGGAGGTGGGACAGAGCGGTTATGCGTATATGACTGCGATGCTTGTGGAGGCCTGACCCCTGGAGCTGGAGTTACAGGAGACTGTAAACTACCTGATGTAGGCGAGAACTGGATTTGTGTCACCCAGAAAAGCAGTTTGAGCTCTCAACTCTAGGCCCATCTCACCATTCTTGAAAGAGCAGCTTAAATCCACCTCCTCTATGAAGCTAAAAGTAAATACTGAATTCTGCTCCTACTATTTATTGTGAGCTTTATTGGTAGAAAGTCTTCATCTCAGAGAGCCCCAAATTATGCCTTACGTATATAGTGCACATCCCTATGAGGGGTGCAATATAACAGGAAAAGCAGTTATCCTTCAAATGCCCCAAGAGCCAGCGAGAACAGAGTGCAAAGCTAAAGCCAGGCTTTTGTTTTCATATTGTGGAAAGCTGATTTTCAGAAATCATGCTTGTATTCACAAAGAGCGGGGCTCAGAAGCTGCCCAGACACAAGAGACAGGGTTGAGTCTTGCTTGCACTTACCAAGTAAGCTGTTTGACCTTAGCTATAAAATAGGGAATTAAAATCTCTACCTTAGTGTAGTTTAGAGGACTGAGTGACTTATAAAGTTCAGGCAGCCAGCCAGAGGTCTGGTGTGAACAGGTATTCTGTGCACGTGTGCTGAGGCCTGTGCGGGGCGGCAAGCCTGCCTGCTGAGGCCTGTGCAGGGCGGCAAGCCTGCCTGGACTCCAGGTCCTCTCTCATCCAGATGCCTGGGATTCTTTCAAGGGCTCATCACGGCTGCTTTTACATAATGCTTATATTGCTACTGGTTTCAGGTGTTAGTATATTATGTTCCACAGGGATTCCAGTGCAACTGCATGTGGTAATGGTTAAAGTGCTTGGCACCTTACATGTACAGATGATCTCACTGAGTCCACTCACCGATCTAAGACAGGAACTATCCCTATTTTCAAATGAGAAAAATGAGGATCAACAGAACAGGCCAAAGTGGGAATCTCATAGTGGTGGAGCTCAGCTTTCAGCCCAGCTCTGGCTTCAAAGATCCTGTTAGCCTCACTGTGGTACTGATTCCAAACAAAATGACAAGGAGCAGGAAGCCCAGACATCACAAATCAGGAGAAAAGACAGGATGGTGGCCAGGGCTGTGCTACACCTCAGTGGTTTTTGTTGTTTGTTTGTTTACTTTTTGTGTGTGGGCCTGAATTTATGAGTGCAGATGCCCAAAGAGGCCAGAAGAAGGCATCAGATCCTCTGAAACTGGAGTTGGAGGTGGTTGTGAGCTACCTGCTATGGGTGCTGGGAACCAAACAAACCCTGGGCCTCCACAAGAGCAATAAGAGCTCTTAACTGCTGAGCCATTGTTCCAGGCCCTGTTTCTACTTTTCAAAGGAAGAAGACAGAAGACTCTAGTACCTGGCAAGGAAGAAAATGTAGCCCCTGAATGCATCAAGTGTAGCACAGGACACAGCAGATGACTTGGCTAGCAGCGGGCCAAGCATGGTATATCAAGTAAGCAGGCAGTGCCAGGCCCAAGACATCACGACTCTTCCACAGTGTAAACACTGCATGGCGAGGCTCCTGGGTGTCTGATACCCCCTAGGGTCAACATTCTGCAAGAAGCATCTTTGGTGAGAGTCCTGAAGGAAAATAGGCTTGACAGTCTGTCAGGCATGGACATTTGCGGGGGTCTTCTTGTGGCTGGCTCCTCAGGTGCGCTTTCTCACGGCAGGCTGTAGGAGGTGATGGCACAGGAGGCTAATGAGAGTCATCTGGGCTGGCTGGGTGGCACTCAGAGCTGCTTCCAGGAAAAGCTTCTCAGTTCAGGAGGCACCAAGGCAGTGGCTAGGCACCCTGAGGCCGTGGGCTGGGTACCTGAGAAAGGCCTGCAGGCTGCACACACAGATGGAGGCTGGTAGGATAAGAATTTCCTGTAGATAATGCAATTTGCTCATCTTCTGGGTATACTCAGAAGATACCAGACTGCAGGAGGAGAGAGGGGGAGCATTGCTGAGGGGTTAGGACGGTGTGGACCCTAAATCTTATGGATCAGAGTGCTTTACCTTGACAAAGAAGGGTAAGAAGACACTCTCAACAGGAAACAAAGGAATGGGTCAGAGAGAAGACCAAAGAAAGTCCAGCTTCTAAAGGCAACAGAATGAGTGAGGCATGCAGCGGAGTCCTTCAGACTATCAGAAGTCACTGAACATGGTCAGGTCTGCAATTCTCTGTGGAAGCAGCTAGCAAATGGCATCTTTACAAATAGACCTGTGAACTGCTGGGAAACACTGTCATTGTACGATGGCCTGCAAGCAGTGGCGGAACACGCTGTTCACAGCTTGCTTATACAAAGGCTGAAGCCTAGTCTGTATCAGTAAGTGGCCTGTGATAAATGACCCCTTCAACTACACAGTAAGGCTGGGGACAGAGAGGGTCTGAAGTGTCCCTAATGGAAACAGCATGTGTTCTTGTATTTGTATTCACGGAACACACCACATGTGGTGCCCACACATGGCTGCGAACTCCAGGAAACCTTAGAGCCCCCATCTATCTCCCTGACAGTTCTCACTGTAACCAGCCTGGAGATCAGGGGCCAGGCTAGGGCTGAAGTTACTTTAATCTCCACAACTTTCTCAGGCTTTATTCGACATGGGAAAATGAGAGTTAATTCCAGAGGTGCTCTTAAATTGAGGAAGACATTAGAATTTAAATTGGAATGCATGCAATTTTCCATTCTGCCAACACAAAGATGGTCAGAAGTGACTGTCGCCAACCATCATGACCAAGGACATAGGCAGGTGACTTTGTTTCTTTTCAGTGGTTAGTAAAAAGGAAGACAGACCCGGAATATGACCGAGTGTTGGTTGCAGCTCTGCAGCTCTGTTCATCCAACACTCCGCTGTAGCCACACTGTCCACTGACGCTTGTGTAGAGGGAGAAACAGAAGGGCCTTTGGAGCCTGCAGAGCCTCTGTTCTCCAGCAGAGTAAAGGAGCACACTCTGACTGCAGACCACATTCTCTCCAAGGCTGTTTCCTAACTCTTTCATGCTTCTCTGCCTTTCCACACAGTAAGAACTTAAAGAACAGGGCGTTTAGTAAAAGGGAGAGGTGGAGCTATGCAAGCTGCCTGTAAACCAGGTTTACTGTGTGAGCACTTCCTTCTAGCCAGAAAGACTGCACATGTTAATTCTAACAGATAAGACTTGGGAATTACATTAATTCCTTAATCCTCCAGATCCTTCTGTAATTCTTTGTAATTCCTAATGACTTATCCCCCAAAGACAGGCAGAATGGGAAGAGGAGCTAAGTACCTTAACTGGGGCAGGCAGGCAGCACAGGGGTCAGGAGCACTGTGTATACAAGTGAGACAAAGCGAGGTTTCACATCCTGCCCTGTTCTTTGTAGGCTCTGACCCTGAGCTTTCTCATTTGCAAAACGAGGACAGGAAGAGTGTCTGGCCCACTGGGAAGCTCTGAGGATTAAATAAGGGAATGTATAAAAAGCTCTTACTTTGGTATCTGGCACAAAGAAAATGTTCCCTCTAATTATCAGTATCACCATTACTTCTCAGAGGATGCCAAGTGACCCATCAGTCCCAAAGATCTTGGGATGAGGTAACACAAAGTCTCCCCTGGGTAATTGTTTTTAAATCTTTAAAACTAGTTTTTAATTATGTTAGTTGTACATGAAGACATTCTCCTTTGCCACAGATAATTTAAGCGAATTCCTACTTGGAGTCAGAGGGCTGAGTGAGATAATGTCTTGCCATCTCCAGTAGCTCCAGGAGCTGATGAATTTCCCAAGGACAGGGTCAAAGGGCAGCACCTCCACTGGGACTGTGCCCCATGGGATGTGCCAAGCCTCCCTTCCCCTCGAGGCAGGCACACTGTGTGCCCTCACAGCTTCCTCAAGTACTCACAGAGACAGCAGCCCTTGATGAAAATACTCTGTCCAGCAGAAGGAGAGGATGGATGTGTTTCCAGCCCAGGAGACTTAATAAAGACACTTTATCTGTTTTACTAAAAACTCAGTTCTGAGACATTACCTCAGAGGTCAGGCCTGAAGCCCTGCCGTTCACTCTGCCTTTCTGAGAGCACTGTACAATTTCTCAGAGCATCACCTTGAAGGATTTTGCTTCTCTTGTGATTGAAATGAGGACTCTCAGCGATGGTAATACAAATTTTTTAATTAATGCCCAACTAAGGAATTAGTTCTGTACCTAATAGAAAGGTGTCTGATGGGAGAAGTGGCAAAGCTGGTCCTGGACAAATTCACAAACTACTGTTTCAGAAACTGTTTCTGCAGGAACCTTAAACGGTGTCTAGAGCATCACAACCCTCTGCTGCTTCTAGGCTTCCAGAGCACGGCTGGCATGTTGGACCCTCAGCTGAGCTTTCTCCTTTTAATCTCCAGGGCATGTAAACTGAAAAGGACTATAAAGGACTATTTGATCATCCTTTATTTATCCACTTTTTATGTTGCAAAATGAAAAACTGCTTTTCTTTCAAGATTTTAAGTTTACTTTTCTTATTCTCTCTATATCATCAACGTGTGTGTGTGGTGCATGCTTGTGTATGTGCTCTTGTGAGTGTGCGTGTGAAGGCCAGAGGTCAATGTTGGGTGCCTTCCTTGATTGCTTCCCACCTTATTTTTTCAAGACAAAGCCTCTCGACCTGGATTTCACGGATCAGCTAGACTGGCCGAGCAGGTAGCCCCGAATCTACCGGTTTCCTGCCCTCAACAGTTCTGGGATTCCAGAAACAGGCCACTATATCCAGCTTTTTCTTTTCATGCTGAGAGCTGAACTCAGGTCCTCATGCTTCCAAAGCAAGCTCTTCAGCAACTGCGCCATCTCCCAGCCCCTATGTCATCATTTTTAAAGAGAAGCTCTTATAATAAGCACTTTACATTTATAAATTTATTATATTCCATTTTCTCTTTAATTGTGCTACTAATCTGTCAAACAAAGCCTCTCAAAGATTGGCGGTAATTCAGTGTTCAAATATGATAATTCTTTGGTTCTCTGAAATATTAAAACACTAACAAATTCAAAAATCATAAAAGTTTAGTCAGTCAATTACATATGTTAGGAATCAAAAGGAATGTGATCTAAAGAGAAGGATGGGTCATTGCAGGCACTTGCTGTTAGCACAGAGATTTGGTCATATTTAAATTAGGAATCCGATTTGGGTTTTTTTGTTTTGTTTATCTCCTTTCCATGAGCAAACTGATTGGTTCAGTAATAAATATGTAGAACTTGTTGAAAGAAAAAAAAAAGGAAAGGGAAAGGAAGAGAAGGAAAAAGGGGAAAGGGAAGGGAAGGGAAGAAGGGGAAGGGGAAGGGGAGGGGAAGGGAAGGGAAGGAAAAGAAAAGAAAGGAGGGGTTGGAGAGATGGCCTAGTGGTTAAGAGCACTGACTGTTCTTGCAGAGGACCCGGGTTCAATCCTCAGCACCCACATGGTGGCTGAGAACCGTCTGTAACTCCAGTTCCAGGAGAATCCAACACCCTCTCTGACCTCCATGGCATTGCACGACATGGGTGCACAAACCTACATGCAGACAGTACATTCATACACATAATAAATAAATAAATAAATAAATAAATAAATAAATAAATAAATAAATAAATAAATAAAAATTTAAAAAAAGGAAAGGAAAGGAAAGGAGTCAAGAAGCCTGAGTCTGGGTGTGAGTTGTGCCCATTCTCTGAGTCTTCAGTTGTCGGCTAAGTGGCTTTACCAACCATTAAAACTGGACTCAGGGTATCAGAAGGCTACTCTGGACTCACTGGTCATAACATTTAGGAAACATGACCATGACAAATTTTCACCATTTATGCCTCTAATTAATCAAAAATGGAGCATGAACTCACTATTCACTTTTGAGTCTATCTGGAAATCTAACTTTCAAAACAGGAAAACAAAAGGATGTTTAGACAGGAGCCATAAATGGCCCCAGAGCAAAACATTTGGAACTTACTGGTTTAGAGCACAGGTTAGCCAAATCCTACTCACCACCTACCGATGTAAATAAAGTTTTATTGGAACACAGCCATGCCTGCTTATTTATTATCTATGGCTGTTTTCCTACAAAGGCAGAGTGGATGAATTATGATCATAGGCCCCCAAACCTCAAGTGCCTGCCATCTGGCCCTTCATGGAAAATGTGTGCCAATGCTGGGCTCGCAGAACAGCTATAGAACTGGAAATGTCTGTGCCAGACTCAGTCCTGACCCTCACAGTGCTGGGAGAAATAAAAATGAAGTAAGTATGAGTTATTAAAATATACAGTAATTCACAGATTAACAATAATTAACTTGTGATCTGATAAAAATGATTTAAAGTTTTTGAACCACATTTCACAGCCTTGTGTATATATGTCTCCCCTCTGCAATGATATGAAAATGTGGAAATGCATTTTCTTTCTGAGACAGGGACTCATGTACCTCAGACTGGTGTTGAACTCGTAGTGAGGTCAAGGATGACTTTGAATATCTGATCACATAAATTCACACACACACACACACACACACACACACACACACACACACCTGCTTCCTGAATGCTAGGATTACAGGTGTATGCTACCATATCTGTTTTTATGTGGTACTCAGGGTCAAACCTAAGGCTCCATGTATGCTAGCCATACATCTATGAAGGTACCAGGCAAGCCAAGCCAAGCCCAGCCCAGCACCTCCAGCCCAGCACCTCCAGTGCATTTACAACATTAAGTGTTATGAGGTTAAAAAAAAAAAAAAAAAAAAAAAAAAAAAAAGAAAAGTGCTATGAGGTAAACAGTAAATGTAAACCTTGAACCAGAATCAACCTGCATGTCTTCTACATCCCACATGGCTAAGAGCAAAGCACATACCAGGCCTACAAACACTCATCCTAGAGCCTAGGCTATAATAGCTACAAGGCATTCTCTATTTAGATGAGAACATTCAGCTGTATTACACAGAGTGGGCATAGTACTCAAAAACAGCCATCCAATCATTTGGAATCATAACTTGTGCACGTGAGCTGACTACATGGTACAGGGCTATAGCTGTCTTTCCAGAATGCCCCAGGCCAATATGGAGTAATTTCATTTCTATCTTATGCTCCAACTCATTTGATAGAGCAATTCCAGCGCGTTTTCAACAGCTCTTTCCCCATTATTCAGGAGTAGCTACAGCTCCTGGGAAACATCAGCTATAACTTGGTCACAAATCCAGAGCTTCAGTACATCAAATAGAGAAGGGAGCAGGGAAGCCTCAGTTCCGTCCGTACGTGGGCAGAGGCCATACCTGTTAGGCTATCCCCTGGAACGTGCTGATTAAGATGGCTGCAAGATCAAGAAAGGAGTGCCAAGGATTTCTACAAAATGGAAGCCCAGGAGTCAAGCTGTAACGGCTACAGTTAACCCTGTAAATGAAACTGGGACCGTCCCATCCTTCCAGGAACATTTATCTTGCCGACAACTGAAACCAGAAGGCACCACTCACTCACACTGTTAGCTGCTGTGATTTTTTTCTTTCTTTTCGGACAGTCAGGTTCATCTCCATTAGCACTGCTGGAGTCTTTTAAAGATGGAGACATTAAAACAAAGACTCAGGTTTGTGTTCACAGGCCACAAAGACCTGGCACCATCCCTCGGCAGAACCTAACTACAGGGACGGGTGTGATGTAGTTACCTCACCTGGCAAGCCCAGATCCACGCCTGCCTCTCTCCCCCAAGGGGAGTTGTTAATTACATGGTTGAGCTATGGTTTGAGAAAGACGTTGACAGATTCATCTCCAAATGTAGCCAGCAAAAGAGAGCGGTGCCATGTGGTTATAAAGACACCCAAACCCAGTTTCTCTTCAGCACAGAGATGGGATGTGAGGACTGCTGGGCCCGGCTACTTGTCAGCCACTTCAAGCCACCTATACACTCTTTGCAGATAATTCAGAGGATGGACTGAAAGATGAAAAACTACATGAAGACTTTCCTGGTGTTTTTGCTGCTGTTTATTTTAGGGGATCAGATTTTGAAAATTGTTCAGTATGATCTCAAATTTGTGCTCCTCCTGCCTCAGCCCCCTATGTAGCTGAGACTCAGGGCACACACCACTGCACACAGCGCCACATAAACATTGTAGACGCTTCAAACAGAATATATGCTTTGACTTCTAGGAAAATTTAAAAACCTCAACAATATAAAACAATATAGCTACGTAATCAAAATTTTAAAGGAATTTCAATAATGTAATAGGAACATTGTTTAGACTTTTAAACTAACCTAATAAATCTGTGCTTTACATATCTAAAACCCAGAGAAACAGTCATAGTACATCACTTTATTGCATTCACTTTAATTATGGATAGAGTTTTTTTTTTCTTTAGTCTTTTTGAGACAGGGTCTCCCTTTAGCTACAGCTGGCCTAGAACTCACTATGTAGACAAAGCTGGTCCTGATCTCACAGAGATCCACCTGCCCCTGCTTCCCAAGTGTTGGGATTTAAAAAAAAAAAAAGCACTACTATGCCCAGTGATATGGGTGTTTTAAAAATATTTTATTATTTTTATTTTATGTGTCTAAGTGTATTGCCTGCATATGTATAGATGTGCAGTTCCCACAGAGGTGGGAAGAGGGCATCGGATCCCCTAGAACTGGAGTTATGGAGTTATTGGCTGCCCTGTGGGTGCTGGGAATCAAACCTGGATCCTTTGCAAGAGCAGTCAGTGTTCTTAACCACTGAGTCATCGCTATAGCCCCATGGGTGGAGTTTTTAAGAGAGGTTTTTGTTCACATTCCACAAAGCTAAGCTTGCAAGTTACCCCATTACCACTAAGTGACAACGTCACTGTAATTCAATTGCCTACTGCTTTCTAACTTTATGTTACACATTTACTTGCTCATTGTCTTATACATGTCAACAAAGCTCCGTGGGAACAGGGGCTTTTCTGTCTTAGTCACCATTGCACCTTCAGCACCCAGCACCCAGCCCCAGACAGGATGACCAGTATGACCAGTATGCAGCTATTGAAAGAGCAGAGGGGTGAGTGCTCAGAACTTCATCCCTTCCTTAAGGTGGCAGAGTAAGAAGTTAACACTGAGGTAGAAACAGCAAGCTGACTAGATGCAGGCCTGTAGAAGCAGAGGAGTCCGGATGAGAGGCCAGGTTTCCTGAGTGAACCGGTTAGGGCTGGTATTAAGTGAAGCTGGGAATTAACTCAGATAAATGAGCTTTGAGCAGAAAGTACCAGCTCCAGATTTAGATAATAAGCTTAATATGGGTACCTAAGTGCTGGGTCCAATAGGCCACTGGCTGTATGAGGAAAGGAAAGGATGGGGAGGAGGCTAGAAGCTTGGTCTTGGTAAGGGTTTTATCCTGAAAATATAAGGGACCGTTCAAAGAAAGAATGTCGTGGAAGAACACACAATCTTGAACATAATCACTCAGGAAGCGAATAAACTTGGGAAAGCCTCAGAATGAAAGTGAAGACATAGGCAAAGTCCAGAAAGATCAGAAGATCCGGGGAGCGGCACATGCCTCTAACCCCAATTCCTCAGGAGGCCGAGGAGGGAGGAAAGCTTGAACCCAGGAGTGGGAGGCCAACTGTCTCCACAAATGGAAGAAAAGGGTTACAGTTAGATAAGAATGTCCCTGGGCATTGACAAAATGAGTTTAAAACCACAGGAGAGGGTCCACCATAGTGGAGCACAGATTTGCTGTTATACTTGGACACTGACTAAAACCTACATATGGCCCCCTCGCAAAACACAGATTATGTATGATAATATACAAACCCTGCCCCCAGGTGTGAGAAACCAAAATTGGATACACTGAAACCCACAAAACAGCAGGGTGCTGGGCTGACATAAAATCACACCAGAATGAGTATCCTTGTTTGTTTCTCCAGTATTGAGATAAAACACTCTGACCAAAATACCTTGGGAAGGAAAGGGCTTACTGCATCTTATACTTCCAAATTATAGTCTATCCTTTAGGAAAGCCAAGGCAAGAAGTTGAGGCAGGAACTGCGGAGCATGGAGGAATGCTGCTTATTGGCTTGCTCCTCTGGCCTGTACTCAGCCTGCTGTCTTTACAATCCAGGACCACCTGCCCAGGGGTGACACTGCCCACAATGGGCTGGGCCCTCCTGCATCACTCATGGATCAAGAAAACACCTCACAGACATACCCACAGGCCAATGCAATAGAAGAAACTCCCCAATTGAGGTTCCCTCTTCCCTGGTGTGTCAAGGCGACACCTGAAGCCATCCTTGATAGTGGGGGGAGTAAGAAACTAGCCTGAGGTTCAGAGAGGGCTTCGAGCCAGAAGTGAAACCCTAGTATAAGCAACCAAAGGCCTTCCCATTCATAACAAGGAGGTGAGGGAAAACATTCCTGAAGGCAGCAAGAAAACTCGTCACCTGCTTCCCACATACAGACAGCGCCCAGTGCCAAAAACCCAGGTTTGGACAGTTTGACACCTGTCTACCATCTACCTCTGTTACCCTCTCTTATGAGTCTGAATTTTTAACTACTCAACTATGCCAGCTCTCAAATCGAGAAATAAACATGAAGAACAAGCTCTTGACTGGTTAAAAAGACTGAATTTCTTTACCAGGAGCAAAGACAAAGCCATCCTGAAGGAACTCTTCCTCTGTGGTGCTCAATAAAGATGGCAATGTCATTTAGAGAAAGCATAGAGCATACAGGAAAGCCATTAAGCAAGAGTGGTGAAAAGTCACAGTAAAAGAAGAATGAGCCCCTACACCCCCCAAAAAGAAGAACAAGTCCCTACACCCCCTAAAAAGAAGAATGAGCCCCCACACCCCAAAGGTGATGTGACTGTGGTTGGCGTCAGACCCTCCTCAAGTATACCCCGCCAGTTGCCTTTTGGGCACCTATGCTACACTTGCTGGCCCACTCTAGGAAGGGCTAGGTGAGAAACCCTCCTTCCCCTAGTATAGCAACTGGTGATGTTCAAGATGGCGGGAGACTTCTCAGGATGGGGCTCTAGAGGGAACAACAGAGCTTCTCTGATGAGAGTCAGTGTAAATGAAAACATGTTTCTGTTGGTTTAAATAACTGAGACTTTTAAGTTATTACTGCAGCTGTAACATCATCTGTCCTGTCCAATATACAAATAATTTAGAAGCACTTGTAAAGAATGACTAAGTAGGACATCTCAGTGCTGAAAGAAGCCATATTTTCAAGAAATGTGGCTCTTTGTTAGTAAACAGACAGCACAATAGTAAATGGGGCACCAAGGGTGAGGCAAACGCTTCCCTAAAGCAGGGAACCCTGCACATGCTCAGATGGCACTTACTGCCACTGTCCTCAGAGAGCTCACTCTCTGCCATGCTCATGAAAACTATTCAGTAGAAGAGCTCCAAAATGTCCCCCCACAAAATAAACACCTTGTATTAATTTTCCATCAGAAACCAACATAACTGCATGCACATACTATGCTTGAGCTGTCAGTGCCCTGTGTGTTCACAACTGTCCTCAAACAGAGCTGTGCTTGAATTGGGATGCAAAATTTGCTCTTGAAAATGTGAACAAGGCTGACTGTGCATGACTGAACCACAGAATTCAGACTGTAGTAGGTGAGCAGGGATCTTCAAAGGCGTAGCATCAGGATTTAGTCTTGTTCTTCCCCTTCGTGACCAGCAGAAGTCAAAGGAACATTCAGGTTGAGGAGGAAGATGCACTGTGTAGACGAGCCCACTGACTTTATCTCAACTGTAGCAGAATACAAGGCCTGTTACTAATACTTTTTGTTTTTTGTCTTTTTGAGACAGGGTCTCTCTGTAGGCCCAACTGGTCTGGACCCTACTTTGTAGACCAGTCTGGCCTTGAACTCAAGAGAGCCACCTGCCTCTGCCCCCCGAGTGCTGGGAGTAAAGCATCAGTGTTGCCACCATGCCCAGCACTAATACTTTTTGAAAACATATTTATTTTTACCTTTTGTGTGTGTGTGTGTGTGTGTGTGTGTGTGTGTAGCATATCTGTGCAATGCCCATTTAGGCCAGAAAAGGGTGTTCAATCCCCTGGAACTAGAGTTACAGATGGCTATGGTGCTGGACTTGAACCTGGATCCTCTGCAAAAGCAGCCAGGGCTCTTAACTGCTGATCTGTCTCTCCATCTACTAACGCTTGTTATATGTAGAGGTATTTGTACTTTTATTCATTAAGCTTTATTTTTATTCATTTACTTTATGCGTATGTGTATTCTGTGAGTGTGCGCTAGTGCCCATGGAGGCCAAAAGTGGGCTCTGGGCCCCTGGAACTGGAACCACAGGCAGTTGTGCGTCACTGGATGTGGGTGCTGCAAACCAAACTTGGGTCCTCTACAAGAGCAGTAGTATCTGTTCTGAACTGCTGTGTCATCTCTCCAGACCCTACATTTACATTTAATTTTCCTTTCATTTTATAAATTGGAGTAAAATGAAATATCTAAATAACTGTACAAACTCACAACAAAGATGGCAACCATAGAGCATCTGCAATGTGCCAAGCTGGCATCTGATCTGAACCCTAGAAGGTGGAAGAAGTACTTCACATCAGGAGAGCAGCCAACAGAAAAGCCAGAAACCAAAGCCTCACCGAGGAGGAGCTGGCAGCCTCAGGGAGGAGGAGCTCGCTGGCCAGCAAGCTTATGAACAGATGATGAAAATCTTTAGCAACAGTGAAATCTACACAAAATAGCAAAGCTCAAGGTGAATGTGGCAGTGGCTCTCGTTTTGGTCCTTGAACTCAGGAGACTGAGGGAGAAGGATTGTAAGTTTCAAGGCTAGGCTGAGCTACACTACACACTCATGCTTTTCTCACACACAAAAAAGAGCTTAATAAGTCCATGAGGTGATGGGGTGGGTGGACAGACGTGAGGAAGGACGTGAGGACTGAGGCATCCATCCGGCAGGGTCGGGTTAGAGTAAGTATATTCACATCCCATGACTTCACACTTCCACCTCTGAGAACATATTCCATATTCCAATAAAAGCACCTATAGCTGGGTGACAGAATGCAGTGAGGCAAGCTCGGCAGCGCAGCAGAGAGGTGAGGTCGGGTGGTCTGTCCCACCAGTGGTTTTAGAAAACTGGTAAGATGTGGGGGGTGGGCATGTTCCAGTGACACATACTTTAGAAGCCACTGTGACTGCTGTGATGTCTGTTCACACTCCTGCCTTCTTGGGGACAAGAGCCAGGACAGGGTAGAAGCTTGTCATCCCATTGAGTCACCACACACTGTTCCTTGCCCACACTAGGAGTCTCATAGACAATAAATTAATAGAATATATGTAGTAGAACTTCTGAGATGCAGAAGCTAACAGTGTATACACAGAGGTATAGACATGGTTTGATTTCTACCATAAAAGGATGGTCTGGTCATAGCTATAGGAATGGTGATAATTCCACATTTTGTTATTTTCAGTGTGGACACAGAGTACTAGAGATAACAGAGTAACAGATGTTAGTTCAGAAATACTTAGGTATGTCACAAAACTGAGAAATGGCCATGTCGCTAAGATATAATGTTAAATGCTAGAAAAATCTGGCATAGACGGTTATAGATAACCTCAGATCAAATGACATTTCTAAGAAAAAGCAATGTGCTGCATATTCAATGGACAGAACGTTAAATTAAAAAAGACAGTTCAATGGGTTTGCACCATGAGTTCTCTGAAAAAGAGAACTGGCTATGTGTCTGACAACAGCTACGATGGGACAGCACACAGAAGGGCTTCACTATTTGCCTTTAAAAATGTTGTGCTCAGCTGGAGAGACAGCTCAGCAGTAAGCAGTATTTGCTGCTCTTACGAAGGTTCCCAGCACCTACATGATGGATAACAACCATTAGTAACTCCAGTTCCAGGGGATCTAACAGTCTCTTCTGTCCTCTGTGGGCATTGCATGCATGTGGTGCACTTACATACACGAAGGCAAAACACCCACACAGATTAAAGAATAAATTAATTTTTTAAAAGTGTTGTGCTACATTTTAAAGACACTTAAGATACTTGGCATTAAAAGCTGCAGTGATGTGGTCACATAGTTTCCTTGGAGGAAATTGCAGGGCAGGGAAAGGGGCAGGGAGAAGAGGCAGAAAGTCGGTTTTCAGCCCCAACAGATCAACTGTGCACACATTTATCAGGAAAATGTCTTCCCACAGTTCTGATATGTTCAGTGGAGGCTGTTCTCTTGGATGAATGCTTCAGAAAAAAAGGCAAGAACAGATGTGGAAGACATAATAATTTATTAGGAACTAGTGAGGCTTGTGCTTTTTTGGAGCATCACACATCCTACAGTGAGGTCCCATGGGACCTGAACACGCTGCTAAAGAACTCGCTTTTATGAAGCAAGAACAGAAGAGGAGAAAGCCAGTGTTTGTGACTCTGAGCTACAGAACATTGTGCCTTTCAGGGGACAGATTCTGAACTAGTCTCTAAGATATTACTGTACCTGTCCTATTTGACTAATGGAGCAGGCATGCATTCTCCACATCTAGAAAAGAATGGGGTCAAAAAGTCTTTCACTTGTTTTTCTTGATAGGTTTATGATATCATAAAGGAACACCACCAAGCTAGACAGCTAGAAGAAAAAAAAAACCAATTCTCTTTCTTTGTGGCAAAGTGCTACATCTTCCAACCAGGACTCTCCTCATTTCTAAAAGAGAAAAGAGAACTCATTTTTAACATGATGGATCTGGAAAATTAAAGGAAGAATTCTTGAAATCTGTGAACCAAGCAAACAAAATAAAACCACCACATCTCTCACTGGAAAAACAGTATCCCAGAAATGAATGTGTTCCTGTGTAACTTGTTTACTATGACCCAATGCCCAGTAAATCTGTGCTGAAAGAATGACAGGCCATGGTTTCCTAGGCTCAAGACCAATTCAGCTCTAGACTAAGGGTCACCGGCAGGCCGAGCCAGACGGCCGCCCCTGCCCATTCAAGTCACCCAGGCTGTAATTCCAGGAGGACCCAGGATGGCAAGACAAGCACCACAATCTACTCCTGTTTCAAAGGCCTCATTTTCTAATTTATTTCCTTTCCTCGCTCAGGGCCCCCCAAAAGAACCATATTTATTGCACAAGATCACAACTCCTCTTCTCACGCAGGCTTCAGAGGGACCCTCCCCCGCCCGCCAGATCTTCTGACCCTTTCCTGGCCTACTCAGGAGGCCGTGAAACTCTGCACCTGTCTTCCTAGCCTGGGTGTTGGGTGGGGCCCTGGTTTAGAAGATTTTTCTCAATGATAATCAAGTACTCAACACATAGATCTTGAGTGTATATTATGTGCAAAGCAGCGTCCTAGATGCTCAGGATGTAGCTGAGGCCTACGCATATAAAACACTATGTTGTGATAAAACAGCATTCTAGCAGAAGGAAACAGACCACTTGAAAAGAGTAACTGAGGGCCGTTGTAGTGAGCACTGACAGCATCAGGTGCCATGGGGAAAAGATGCAGGAGACAGAGGGTGAATATCATCACCATGCTGATCCACAGGGGCCTCACCAAGAAGGTGGACATGCAGCCTCATAGGCCACAGCCAGGGGCATGGCTTTTATTCTGGAAAAAAATAAGTATTTCAATGGATTGTTTGTTTGTGACAAGGTCTTGCTGTACAGCCCAGGCTGGCCTAGAATTCTCTACATGACCCAAGCTAGTGTCAAACTCATAATCTCCTGCCTCAGCCTCCAGAGTACTAGAATTACAGGCACATGCCACCTCATCTGGCTATTTCAAGTGGTTTTGAACAGCATACTCTTTCTGATGTGCTACTATAACTATATTCTTCTGGTTGGTGTTAAAACCTATTCCATACAACAATAATTCAAATATCTGAGCAGTCTTCCTTAGTTCACCTCTCCTTTGATGATTAGTAGAGAACCTCGATATACTTAAAGCTCTGCAAAGACTGCAGAAAGAAGCCCACTAAGGCTGACACTGAATATCATTTACCCACTAGACCCACAAATCCTTTTATTTCTAAGGACTGGAAGTGCAGCTCAGTGGTAGAGTGCTGCCCTCTCAAGTGCAGGCCCTGGGCTCCATCCTCAGTTCACGCCCCACACCTTGAGGGAGCAAAGGAGAGTAGAGAGGCAGAGAGGGAAACTGATCAGCAGCTTTTAATCACTGGAATGCCTTCTAACATCTCACAGAACCGGGGCCAGAAAAAACTCGACTGGATGATAATTCAGATCCTTTGAAGTCTAGTATTTAAGATTCTGTATCAGAAACATTTTGACAGGGGATAAGAGTGATGGCCCAGGGGTTAAAAGCACTTGTTGCTCCTGCAGAGGACCCGAAGTTGGTCCATGGCACCTACAACAGGCAAATAATCACCTGTGATATCACCTCCGACAGGCCGCTCATGATCACCTGTGATATCAGCTCTAGGGGATCTCTTCTGGCCTCTGTGGACACTGCACATATAGGGCAGATGGAAGGAAGGAAGGAAGGAAGGAAGGGAGGGAGGGAGGGAGGGAGGGGGGGAGGGAGGGAGGGAGGGAGGGAGGGAAGGAAATATTTTGACAGAAGACAGTGGCCCGTACTGACATTGCATAGGTAGACACAGATTGTGGTAAAAATCAGGTAAAAATAGCGAAACTTTAGGCATGGGCTCCCAGGGCCACCTCCACCCTTCTCTCTCTCTCTCAAGTAATAACAAGGACAAGGACAAAGAACCAGGAATAGTTAAAGTTAAGACTAAAACATCCCTCATCATCCCATGTTACTAGGCAGAATCCAAGCAAAGACCATCAGCTCCAGAGGAGACTCTCTTGTGATAGAACAGAGGCTAGACAGCTTCAACAACCCACATTTATATCTGACACAAATGTTTATTTCATCTACTGACTTTGTAAATTGGAATTTATGCAAACAATAGTTCTGATCCATTAAACTAGACAGTTTTCCTACATTACAAGAAGGCTAAATTCAAGTTACAATTTCAAAGCAATATATTCATTATCCAATTTGTTTCTTTGATTTCCTCTTACATCAAAGTATCCCAAGGAAGCTTTGTTTGTCCAAAATATCTCTCAGTTTCTGAAGCTTAATATAAACTAACAGCTTATTTCTACAGCTTTATCTATGATATAATCAAATAGGAGATTTCCTTCTTAAAGTTAAAACAGACGTGTATAATACAATGAATGCTAATGAGGGGACTAGCACGGACAGATCCAGGAACAAGTCTGGGGCCTGTTCATGAGACCTGGGAATTACTCAGAAGTCAGACAATTGGGAGGTGATCAGAATCCCAGTCTGGTTGACGAGGAAGCAGATCCTGGGCAGAGTGGAAGGCGAGTTATAGGGTCCAATTATGGAGTAGAGAGTAAGGTATGGACCAGGAGTTAAGGCTGGAAAAGAAGAGTGAGGAAAAAAGAAAGTCTGGAAGATTTCCAGAATCAGGGTTGATATGTCCAAAATGATATTTAAAGAACTGCCAATCGGTTAGAGGCACGGCTTGGAGACAGAGCACTTGCCCAGCACACACGGGGCTCTGGGAGAAAAACATACTTGAGCTATGCTTTCATGCTCAAGTTTTATGTTATGTGTTGACTGAGATGAGTAAGAGATAATCAAACAGTTCCCAGCATCAAGAGATCACGAATGAAATAGGCACCATCTGCTAAACCTTCGCTCTGTGCCATGCAGGATGGTCAGGTGTTGACTGAAGGCACCAGTGATATTTAATAGTCCTTTCAAATATGTTTTGCTTTTACTCCCATTTAGAAAAGACTTAGAGATGTTGAACAGCTAGCTCAACTTATTCTAAACAATAAAACGATTACAGCTGTGATTCACATTGTATATACAATAGCCCCAAACAAGCATCCGTCACCAAGCGACACAAAATGAATATCAAGTAGTATGTGCACTACTGTTTTCCTTAATAATAAACATCCAACTTGGAGCAAAGGTAATAACTTCAGTGTACAGATGGGGTGTCTTTATTTTGTATCTTCAGCTTTTCCTGTATGTGCACTCTTCACTAGGTTCCCGTGTCAACTCTTACATACAATACATATGGAGCAAAAAGATCAAAGCATGCAGTGCTTTGTGTTCTCCATCAGGTGACATTGACAGATGAGTCGTCAAGTCTGTTTGGCATGGGATCATGCAGACCCGGTATTTATGGAAGGCTGGGTGTATGTGAGGAGGTGGAATTTGACCTAATGCTGCTCTCAAGTCAAAAGGAGTAGGAGGCCAAGGTAGAGGCCCTATCCGCAGACATAGCTGTAGCAAGTGACAGTGGAAAGGAAGTTCAAAATTGGGCAGGAAGGGTCGTGGTTGATGGGTTCAGACTGATTTGTGGGCTTCCTTGAGGCACTGGTGGATTTGATACAGGGGAGGGTGTCGTGTTTAGATTTTCACTTTGAAATTCTGCTCTCAGGTCTTAGTGAGAAGGAATCAAAATGAGAAAAAAGGGGAAAAAAACCATCTCGGAGATGGCTTCTTCCAACATGTGCAAAGTAACACAGTGTTGGAGCACTTAAATGTGCTCAGGAGAAGATGGCGATGATGACCATATAGTCTCTGGGAAGGAGAAGGAAGGATTTAAGAGAGAGACAGAGAGAAACAGACACACAAAGAGATAGTTCATATATAATTGCATCATACAAATACATGTGTGTGAGATTTCATACATAATGACACAAATATGTGTGTGAGAAAGAGAGAGACAGAGACAGAGAGACAGAGACAGAGAGCAAACAAGTACTCAGATCTTTCCAGATCTTCCCTGCACAGCACTGGCTGTTGAGAATGGAAGGCCACAGGCTGCTGGGCTTTGGCCTGGGAATCTTTGGAGCCAGAGGAGTTCAAAATACAGCACAAGAAGGACCAGAGATGAAGAACAGGATTCAGACCTCCTGAAGTGAAGGTGCCTGTGACATATACTAAGTTGTACAGAAATAAGTCTGAAATATAGCTTAAAATGTAAGCTCAAGATCCAGAATGAGGGGCTGAAGAGATGGCTCGGTGGTTAAGAGCACTGGCTACTCTTGCAGTGGACCCTGGTTCAGTTCCCAGTACCAAAATGGCAGCTAACAGCCATCCATAACTCTAGTTTCAGGGGATCCAATGCCCTCTTCTGGCCTTTGTGGGCATTGCATGACATGGGTGTGCTTATATAGCTTCAGCAGAACATTCCTACACATAAAAATAAATTAAAAAAAAAAAGGATCCAGGATGAATTCATTATCACTACTGACTTCTGATTCCTCATTGTCTTTGGAAAACAGCACTGAAGATTAGATTGGTTAACAGCATTGAATATTAGATTGAACATATGATGCTATCAAATTCTATTTTTACCTACAAAATGATTATTTCAAAATAATAACATACATTTATCAATGAATTCCTTTAGGAATAAGACAATATGTGAATATGTAAATGCTTCTAAAATAGAATCTACATAAACATCTGTAGATAACCAAGAAAAATAAAGTGATTAACACACATTTATGTATCATGTGCTCATTGTTCTTATAATGAATTATTATTAGAGCATGCACAAAATATACAATTACTGGTACTGTAAGGTTCGTGCATTGCCCCACTGTAATTGCAAGCACTGTCTTACAGGGCCATTTGTGCCCAGCAGCTAGCCTGTGATCTGCCATCTACATGAGGAACTGGTAGCTATAGTTGTTCAAATAGCTCATCAGTGCTCATTAACTTACTTCCTGCAATTAGCTTTTATGGAGGGAAAAACTGAGAGGGGTTAGATACCAGATCGCTTCCTGAACTGTGTCCTCCAAGAGAGCTCCCAGGCCCCACACCTGCCAGATGGAGGTGGCGTTACCACCGTCTATGTAACAGCATCAGAGACGTCCATGTGCCCACAGCATACACGAAGCTTGGTGAATCGTGCCTTTGGTTACTACATAAGATCTAGCTCCTACCAAGAGACCAGCAGCTGCCACTCATAAGTCACATCCAACACCAGGTTGTGGGTGACAGGCTATAGAAACTTATTCATATACTTAAAATTCTTGGGACAAGAAACAAAATCCCAAAGTCCCTCATAGTGAATGAAATTCACATTTGGGGAAGCCACTAACTGTAGAGAACCTGGACTAGAAACCGGCCTTAGCAACATTCCTTTAATAGCACCCAGACTGAAGGAAGCTCAACCAGCTCAGAAACAGCAATAATTACCAGAATCATTAAGAGTGCTTATTGTGGGGTTTGTGGAGATTGAATGGGGAAAGAAGACACAATGAGACCCTGATCCCGCATCTGTCCTGCCCTTCCTTTATTACTTTCTAGGGAATCCTACTGAGAACAGCGTCTGTGGAGTGTTGCTGCCCGGTGTATCATTTCCAAATTTCCCACCATGCTCGCTCACAGGTACTGAAGCAGCCACACTCTGGGGTAGGGTAGCAATGTTAGCTCCAATTTCTCATTCCTTCCACTGGGGATGTGGTAGTAACTCTGGGCTCAGGCAAGCTCATGAGCTTAGGGAAATAAAATGTTACTGAGTGGGAAATAAGTAGGTCAGTAAGCACTTGGCCCTCTGCCTTCCTCATAAGATCACTCCCATGGTGACCAGCTGTGGATGGGTCTAGTGAGCATGGATATCCCAGGGAAGCCCTCAGATAGGTAAGAGGCTAGGTAAGATCTGGAAAGCTGTGAGCTACTGCCCCACTGATGTTGGCTAGCTGTAGTCACATAATAAATGAACTGAGCCCGGCTCAGACCAAAGCTGTCAGTGGATGCGTGCTGTTTCAGACAAATGAAGTTTCATAGTTGCTTTGTCATACAGCATTACTTACTACGGCAACAGAAAACAGATACGTGAGACCATTAAGCATTGGAAAGCTGTTTATTCACTAACTCTAAAGGAGCCAGCTACCCTTAGAAGGGCCACATGACAGCAGCTCCGGGACGGAAGCCTTGTGTGAGCTTAGGAAGCCATTGTTCTTCAGGTGTTTATAAACAATCAGCTTTAATATGAAGCTGATCAAATATTGGACCCTTCCTGTGCTTTTAAATAAAAAAAAAAAAAGCCGGGCGTGGTGGCGCACGCCTTTAATCCTAGCACTCGGGAGGCAGAGGCAGAGGGATCTTTGTGAGTTCAAGGCCAGCCTGGTTTACAAGTGAGTTCCATACAGCTGGGGCTATAGGGAGACCCTGTCTCGAAAAGACCAAAAAAAAAAAATAATATAAATAAAAAAAAAAAAGACATCAAGGATGCTGAACTGCAAAGATGATACCCAATTTGAAAACTGCAAAACTTGGCTTGGTGCATGAGAGGATTGTCAGAATACTATGCCAAATGCTGGATCACATGACCTGTAACAGGCTTCTTCCTTGCAATTTCTGTGGTTTCTAGCTACCCAGCTACACAGAAGGATAGGTTTCCAGCAAGAAGAAAAAGCAGGTAGATCTCTATTCCTATTTCCTGGCAAGACTTCCCCAGTATGTTTCTTGGGGCCTAGTCTTGGCATATCAATGGAGAAGAAACTTTATCAGCTGTGAAATCCACTCCATTTAATAAACAGGCATTCAGGACACTAAGGCAGTGCAGTGCCTAGGCAGGCTACACTGTAGCAAAGGGGAAGAAGGCAAGCCAAACTCTACTTCTACAATGTGAAGGACCCAAGTCCTTTTTGTGATCCTATGTCCAATTCTTTATAAATGAAACTGAATAGAAGAAAAAGTCCACACAGATGTCTGAGAGTCATAATACTGAGTATGTAAGCACATAAAATAGGCTGAGTTCTTCAAGAGACACCATGATACAAATGAAACCTGGACCATGAACCCTATCATCCAATTATAACACAAAAATTAAACCTGAGGTCCCTGATCACAAGTGGACATCTCTAGACATATTAGTGCAATAACATTAGTTAAGAGTGTTTCTAAACTCAAATGTCTTTGTTCAAGGTTTCAGTAATTGTTTTTACAGTCTCTCCAAAATGATTTATATCCCACGTCCCACTGTCATGGTACAGGACAAAGATCAAGTCCGTGGGGACCAGGGCTGGTCAGCTGCACAGAAATCTTTTTACTGACATTTTCAAAGTTTAATATCAGGTATTTTATCTTATTTAGACCTAAAGGGCATGCCAAAGCCCAACATGCCATCAAGAATGAACTCTTTACTGTCCCCTGGTATCACAATGCATACTCAGCACACCAGAGGGGGAAGGCAATGTGGGACGTGAGGCATGCTGACCGTCAGACCCAGCCTCATGTGACACAGAAGCATTGGATTTAACTGAGGTTCTCACTTGAATGGTCCTCACAAGAGCATTAGTATGGAAACCCGCCAGCTCAGTCTGCCTAGGACTTCTTGAAACAAGAGCACTGCAGAGAAATGTGAAACTACTGCCTGCAGTGGGCACAGGAGAGGGCACCACAAGTTCAGAGACGATGTGGGCGTGCCAACAAATGTCCTTTTCAAGACTGATTCATGAGGCTAGGTAGAGATCTTTTCATCCCTGCCACTGAAAGGCATCCTTGATGGCAGACTGAGACTCATCTATGTTAATGATGTATGTGGAGAGGGGAGCCAATTGCCATGGTAATACACACTTAGTAGCGAGACCACTGAACCAGAGCCGGCTCTGTGACACACTAGTTTGAAAATATTTGATTCTGAAAGAGAATCAGTTTTCCTTTCAAGTGGTAATGAGAATTCCAGATCTTCTACAGCCGTGTTTAATGGGAAGTGCAACGATCCTCGCCAGGTCTCATGTCTAATTCCTACCTTCTCCCCTTTACAGATTAACGGGGGCAGCTTTCCTCTGCTGCCCTCCTTTAGACCCGAGCCTCTTGGCTGCTCCTCCGGGCACCCTACTTCATCACGGTCCGTTTGAGAAACGCAGTAATATTTCTTCTCAGTCAAAGTTATTTAATTTTGACTTCTATTTTGGTGAGAAAAAGTCACATATCTATTTATTATGGCAATCTATTTTTTCTGACTCCTTTTTACTTACTTAAAAAACAACCCTTAGCACTCACGATCATAAAGAAAGGCCACTATATCTTTAATAAAATGCCTGATTTGGGTCTCAATGTGTTGGCCAGTGAAGGTCTGAATACTGCCAACACCCAGCGGCCTTCTGGCAGTGTGCAACCTTCTAAAAACCATTCCCTGGCAATAGTCTTTCACGCAAGCACTGATTTTATTATAGCAGTTATGATTTTCCTTATTTCCTTGCTATTTCTAAGCATGAGGCTGTAACAGGAGGCTTGTGGAGGCCCAGGAGATTGAAGGAGTTGGGACTCACTGGCTCTCTGTGGCACGGTGGCCTTGGAAGCTAAGGATTCAAATGAATGTTAAAGAGAATTTGAATTCAGGGTCCCTCAGGGGAAACTCAGCCCAACCAGAAACGCATTGCTTTGCTCTCTTTATTCTTTATTCGACTTTTAATTTCTGCTTTCAAGTCCTTGTGGCCTCTCAACACTCTCCCCAGCTTTGTTCTTTAAAGTTATTTTTGTGCATTGGCCATCCTTGCCAGACCTAGTTAGCTGCATTTAATAACACTGTCTGGGGGATGAGTTCTGACTCTTAGTATAATCTCCCAATAGCAATCTCTACAACACAGTAAAAAAGCTTCGGATGTGACTAAGGCCTTGCATTTTAAAATGCCAAGTTTACTTAAAGTCCTTCCACATAAAATTCTGGGATGTGAGATTTTAGAAGTACTGGGTAATAAGGAAAGGCTCTTGCAAAAGGAGAGTGATTTCCAAAGACGGTTCGTTGGGATGAAGAAAGCCATGTTTAAAAAAGGTAGGGATCTGGAAAGCCAGCACTGTTTTCAAGCCAGGCTTGTTTCTAGCAGCTGGGACCACCAGGGCCAGCGTTGGGCAAGCCTTGACCCCAGCAGTCATCCCATCAAGCTCTCTGAGCAGAAATGGAGATGCCTAGGGCTTAGTGCAAGAGATCCTCAGGAAAGCTCCTGTATCTGAGCAGAAGTAGGCCTTGGGGAAGCCTCCCCAGGCTGAAGAAGCTAGGGGTGTAGGCTAGCTCAAGTCCAGCCCTAAGCCATCGCCCTGTGGGCCCAACTCCCTGGTTCCTTCATCTACAATTGATAGCAGTGCAGGTCTCTTCCTGAGCTCCTGCCTCTGAATATGGGTCTAGATTTTTACTAATTTTTTTTTTTAACTAATTTTATTAAGCTATGACTCTGGACTAAATACACAGGAATCCATGGTCTCCTGTTGTTTACCATAACTATTACTATCCTGTTAGTTCTTGGTGGGGGAAGACACAGAAAAAGAAAAAACCAGATACACACTGAGGAAATGTTTTAATACTAAAGTTGCATTTTTTTAAAAGCAAATATGCAAAAGTGACTATTCTTCAAGGTCAGTTTGTTTTGCATAGTGAGTTCCAGGAAAGCTGGGGCTACAGGGAGACCCCTGTCTCAAAAGACCAGGGTTATATTCTAAAACAAAGTACAAAGAGATGAGGGAAGTCCTAAGCACACCGAATTACAACTCTGGCAGCATTGTGAAATAGCAGTCCCCAGATGACATCGCACATCACTGAACAGCCAAGAAGATTCCCCACAGACATGGCCGCAGGCTCCAATGGAGGCAATTCCCCAGTGGAGGCCCCTCAACCCAGATGTGTCAAGTTGACACCAAAGCTGTCCAGCACACAAACCATCCACATGCTCTTCACTCCTTCCCACTCTGTGGTATGTGTCATCCAATCACTCCCTCATTGGGTTTCAAAGACACCATGGAATGAGACGGCTTCAGAAATCGTAGCTTTCATTCATAGTTCATCTATGGAATATTAGCTAGATCTAATTTAAGATCTTTCTATGGGGAACCAATTTTAAGGATTGACTTCTAATGTTTAAAGTGCAGTACACTTCACATTTTATAGAATATTTCAAAAGGGCTGTGGGGAGGATTTTTAATGATACCAACACAAAGAAATGGCAGGGGCTCATGGTGTAGCTCAGTGGCAGAGCACTTGATTGGCACATGTGGGAGCCTGGTCAATTCCCAGCACCACTAAAGGAGGAGGGGAGAGGAATATTTGAGGCAATGAACATCCCAGCATGCTGTCTGATCACCACTCAGTATATGGGTACTGAAATGCACACTGAACCCTATAAATGTTATTATTATGTCAATTACATTTTTAGATAGGACCTCATATAGCCTAGGC
Organism: Rhizomys pruinosus; assembly: GCA_009823505.1. Lineage (NCBI taxonomy): Eukaryota > Metazoa > Chordata > Mammalia > Rodentia > Spalacidae > Rhizomys > Rhizomys pruinosus. The sequence continues at coordinate 737,542 of VZQC01014315.1, read as the reverse complement.
TGGTCTTGAACTCAGTGTGTAGTCAAGGATACATTGAACTTCTGACCCTCTGGCATCTACCTCCCAAGTGCTGGATTATGGCCTGAATCATCATACCCAGTTTTATGCCATGTTGGGGATCGAACGCAAGACTTTGTGTTTAATAATATTCCTAGCTACAATTAACTTTTTTACTAAAAGGAGAGACTTGAATTTGTTTGAATAATATCTTGAATCCCATTTCTGGTGTTCTTAATGTTCATTTTGGAAAAGTAAATATTTAGATATAGAAGAATGGTAAAAAGGATGGCCCACTCAGGTTTCATATTAAGAATCTCCACATTTCTAAAGCCACTTTCAGGACAGCCACTAACCTCTTGTAAAAGCTTTGAAGGCCTTTCCAACTGCAGGTTGGAAATGCAGGTGCATTTTACTTGGAATAAGAAGAAAGTGTCCTTAAGCTAAGTTTTGACACCCATCATGAGTTTGCCTCAGACAATAAAAGCCGCATGCAGCTTGCAATGCAGATTGTTGAAGCAATCTTATTGACTTGCCAGTTGCTCTTCCTAATCGGTTTCTTAGAGGACCTCACATGCAGTGAGGGTGTCTTTAAAACACTGAACAATGTCAGGATCCAGAACCTAGTCTAGGCTTCACAGATGTGGATAGGTGTGGAGTATTTTCCATTCTGGGCATGTGGCCATGTAGCCAACACTGTTGAGCCTTTAATAGTTCCTGACAGGACACCCACTTGAACTCATCACTGTTCCTAAACCAAATGTACTTTTCTCCAGCTACTTTGCTGGAGAGTAAAGTTATTTTGGAGTGGAGAAACAATTGTTTCCAATACATAGTGAGAGAGGAGGAAAGGGGAGAAAGGCTGAAAACGCAGTTGCCTAGCCTTCCACTAGATGACTCAGAGGTGTGGCTCAGAAGGACCACGGACTCTAACCTGTAAGGTCCATACCCCCTCCTCACCACAGGGCTAAAACAAGCAGAGTAACTGATCTGCAGAGAGCTACAAGTGCTAGAAGATGGTTTTACAGACACTAGAGTAAACAACTAAACAGGCACCGTCACTACTACGTATTGTAAATACATTTCAATTACAGCCACAGCACTCTTGGCTCATTTAGGCAACTGGTAGGTAACAGAGTTAACATGCAATAGCAAAGGGAAAATAATACTGAACTGCCTTCAGGAGATGGATGGCCCTGAATTAGGAATGAGACCTGCCTAGGTGGCAAGTAGTTACGCCACTGCCCAGCACATCAAGAAGTAGAACCCTAGTGTCCTTTATCATGGTGGGACACCCCTTCCTTTTCAATGGTGAGAGCACTGAGACTTAGAGACATGAGAGTTAACTCAAGGTCACACACTAGCTCAGTGTCAGAGGGAAGACTCAAACACATTCTGCTTATGGGTTCTGCTAATAGCTATTTCCTCTTGTTCTTAGTATTTCCAGAGAATCTGAGAATGCTTACTGAGCATTCTATGCATTTTCTAATCACGTTTAGCCTGTTGGTTTAGTAAAATTTCCTATAAAAGGTAGTTACAGTGTAACAATGACCACAACTTCTGAATAAAGTCAATATAATGAATGAGTCAACTAACTGGTAAAGTGTTATCAGTGACTCAAATGGTAAACAATGTAGCAGACTGTGGTCAACCTCCACTTTCTTAGAAAGACAGAAGGACATGACCCACCCTCTCCCAGAGTCCAGTAATACCTGGTCACTGGGTCTGCAGAGCTGGGAGGCAGATCTGAGAGCAACGAGCAGTCTCTGTGGAAAGGACAGCCCAGGACTCATCTGTATTTTATGGTAATTAGATGAAAATGCTTTTATTCAGGGAGAATAAAAGATTCTGGTTGCTACTTCAAAAACAAGCTGTTGATNGGCATGCACAGGGTTTTTTTTGGTTTTTTATTCTCTTCTTGTCTTGAACAGCTCTAGCTCAGCATATATACTGTGCTCCTAGGACATACATTTTTGTAAACCAACCTCTCAGGAATATGGTCCACACTTCATCTTAACCATCCCCATCGTGACAGCCGCTCAGCTGGGGCAAGTCTTACTATTCCTTCATCCATAACTATGAATAGGCACCAGTTTCCTTATGTGCTACATATTACCAAATGCAATCAACAGGGATGGCTGAGCAGAAGCAGATGGCTTGATTGAAAATAGTGAGGATTTACAAGGCAAGAGGCCGGAGGTATCTCAATAACCTAACACATACATGAAAAAACTGGGTGTGGTTTGTATATCTGAAACCATAGTTCACCTGATCATAGGAATGGAGTGATGTGGGAAGGTGGAGACTGGTGGGACCCTGAGTTAAAAGGCCGACCGGTGTAGCTAATGGTTAAGTACAAAGTACCCAGGTCAGTGAGAAACCCTGCTCAAAAGATAAGGTGGAGCAAAAAAGATGCCTCATGCTGACCTGTAGCCACCACATGTCTACACATACGTTTTCTTTGCTATTTTTGAGACAAGGGTCTCATGTGGTTCAGGCTGTCCTCAAACTTGTTGTGTAGCTGATGTCTTTGAGCTCTTGATCTTCCTACCTCTGCCTCTGTGGTGGATTTAAATGTGTACACCACCACACCTGGGAGATTTTGACACAAATATTTCTAAAGTGTGTCAGTGAAGCCATTATAAGGAGTCTGACCTAACTTGAGGAAGGTCCTCCACTGTGCAATAGAACAGTGAGGTCATGTGGCTCACCTTTACCATTGCTTTTTATAGCTTCTGAGAAAGTAAGAAAAGTCTACTATCTGTGGTGGCCGGGGAGGGAGCAAACAAGGCAGCCAGAGACGTAGGGCACGAGATGAACTGAAGACGATCAGTAACCCAAGTAATGATGGCAGCCTGCAGTGGTGAATTTTGAAGTAATTAGTTCCTGATAATAAGTGAAATGTAGCAACCACAGGATTTGCTGATGGAATTAATCCGGATGGTAAAAAAAAAAAAAAAAAAGAGGGCCACAGCAGCTTCAAAGAAATTCTGAGCCAGCAACAGGAAGGCAGAAGCACGAGGCAGATGCAAAGATGCAGGATTTAAGGTGATGGCAGGAGGCAACCAGAGGTTCTGGAGAGCTATGGGACCAGAACTCCATACAGCCTGATCATTTATTCTAGAATAGCTGAAGTTGGTTTCTATTCCAACCATCCCTTCTGCTTGTGATTTCAATTTCTCTCAGCTGCAGTGATGCTTTAGGGAGTCAAGACTGTGAAGAAAAAGAAGAGCAAGTTCGAGAGACTAGCTGTATCAAGGAATTCTCTACAATTGTGATTCATTTCTTTGCTTTTTAAATCTGGTTGCAGTGGTACTAGTAATCTAGTAAAGCAACCATTAGATTAATCATCTTAGACTTAGAAAAAAACATGTGCCGTAGAACATGGGATGTAAAGGCAGAACAATTAAAACATTTTTTTTGAGACAGGGTATCCCTATAAGCCCCAGCTGGCTGGCCTCACAGATAACCCCAGCTCTGCTTCCCACGTACTCAGATTAAAGGAAACGGTGTAATACCATTCATGCTAGGCACAATCTTTTATTCAATACTAACTAGGTAGCCAGACTGATGAATCTAGCAACTACTACATATTTAAGAGGCATCACCGGGAACAGGCAATGATGAAAACATGGATCATCAACTAAAAGAACAACCAAAAGGAATTTACATCTGATACCCCAAAGGGTGCGGAGCTTACTACCTCACGTAAATCCCCAACAGCCAGCATCTGTGAAAGCAAGCGGCCAAGGGAGACAGGACCAGGGACGTACCGATGGCAGGCCGGAAAACGTGTCAAGCACTCTTTGGCCGCCCAGGCGAATGGAACTTGTACGATATATTGCGATCTGGCGTCCGGACATCTTAAGTGCTTCATCTCCGAAAACTCATTCCATAAACCAGTCATTATTTCTGCCATCGCCTTTTCTCACCGCTTACCAATAATGCACCAGCTTGTACCAAGCCGCGTCACCACGGGTGCTTCTCATCTTATCCACATGTACCACCTCTGCGGTTCCACATGCAGCCTAGATGAACACTGACTTAGCCCTAAACATAAAAACACGATGGGTCCTGGCTCTTAGCAAATTAAAACTAAACAAATTTTTAACCATGAAATTTTAAGACAGCCTTTCCTGGCGAAACGAATCTTCTGGCCCAATCATCGCTCCTGTTAAAGTGCCCAATTCTCCTTAAACCAAGCACGACAATCCTGCAAATATGCGCGAGAGCCTCGCCAAATATATGGGCCTTTCGGCTCGACTGCCGGTCGGAGACAACATTCTTTAGTCCCGACTGACTCTCACTCGTTGGTCGCCATATACTTTACGTGCAACCAAGGCCAAGATCCTTGAATCGTCATCCTAATCAGATCCAGCTGCCTAATCTACATAAAACACTACACCTTTGAAAGCGATTTTTAGAAACGTTTTCGCGAACGATCTTTTATTAATGAATAGAATTCTACCTGTAACAGTATCGGACTCCGGCCGAAGCGTGCCAATATGGGTTGGGCCAATGCCTTTAATCTAGCACTTAGGAGGCAGAGGCAGGTGTACAGACCCCCTCTATTGTTCCGACTCAATTATTTTTAATACAGTGTAGGTGGTGGTGGCTTGGTCCTTACCCCGTAAACGCATGTTCCTTTAATTATTCTCCTAACGGATTATCTCTTAGAAAAAAAACGAGGGCTTCATCCTGGAAGTGCCAGCCTCAATCAGTGGAACTGAGTAGATACCACAGTCAGTTATCACTCCACTAATTTAGCAGATCGCCTACAGCAGCTCACCTAACGTTCTTCATCCTCCAGCATAACAGGACAATCGCGCTTATACAAACCTGTTGAGGCAGGTTCGTCAATACTGCTAGACAAGACCTGTCTTGAAACCCACCAAAAAAAAAAAATAAAAAAATTAATAAAAAATAACCTCACCTTCACCTTCCCACTCTCCAACGATAGAAAGTGCCTCGATACTGCAGACGTTCCGTACAGCAACTGATGATACGGGGATCTAGTTGCTGTCATACTGCAAGAGTCTGCCCCGGTCCACATAGCAAGTTCCACGGACCCAGACTCGCGCCGGCGGCGGTTCAACATTTAACACCCAATCGGCCGGAAGGATCCGCTCACTCGGTAGCAGAATGAGAACCTCTACCACTACGCTCGCCAGACACGAAGGTTATAACTATGAATGCCAAGGAAGAGAAAAAAAAGAAATAGATAGCCTTGAACTCGGGCACAAGCCCAAGGCAGAAGGTGCGTGGACCCACTTGAACACCCCAAAAAACAGTGGTACACGAGTGTAGTTTCACATAAGCCGTCGCACATTGACCGGAATCGCCCATCCGCAAGCAATAGCTCATGAGGAGACCTCGATTTAGGATCGCACACACTGATCACATCAAATATCCTTGACTATTCAACCAACCAAAGCACAAACACTACTTTTAGCCTCGGGTTCTGCTTACCACACCTTCCCTATACACTTACGCTCAATGATTACACATCGTCGGACCACACGGTAAACTCCAGAAGGCTGCATAAGACAAACTGCGGATACGTCTCCATATTCGATCCTTTATCATGGAAGATATTTCCAATTTGGCCCTCGATACCCTAGCGTCACACTTAAAGTGCTGCCATGCCCATATTCGACCTACCCTAGTCAAACTAGGTACGCCAAGAATTATATCTCAAACAAACAACAAACAAACCCTAAAAAACCAGGTGGTTGTAGCTGCATCACCACTGTATAAGACTTTGCAATCTATAATTATTGAGACTTTCTTCTCGTTTGGCATGTGTTGTCCGTATTGGTACTTATATTTAAATCTCACAAGATTGCTACATTTGGATAAACCAATCCGGACAACGCTCACCCATTCCTCTTTGATGGTAACACATCTGTAAATCCCATAGATGTTACTGACAAGGAGAGGAGAGCAGACTGCCAATACAATTGTGAGCCTAGTTACCTTGGGACCCTGTAACAAAGAAAATGTATTAGGGCTGGAGAGGAGTGGTCCCAGACCTCAGAGATGTTTTCAAATCAGTCAAGGTTTGAAGTCCCCTTAATTTAAAATGGACATCATATCTGGAAAAGCAAAGTTAAAGAGAGACACTGAAGATAACAACGACTCAGAGGACCTGGGTTCAGTTTCCCACACCACCCCAACATGTTAGCTAACAACCATCTATAACTCTAGATCCATCTCTTCTGTCTTCTGAGGGCATTGCATGTATGTGGGCACTTATATACAATACAGCAAAATACTCATACACATAACATTTATTATTTTTTAATTTTTTTTGTCTTTTTTGAGACATCCTGGGATGGCTTGGAACTGTATAGACCAGGCTGGACTTGAATTCACAGCAATCCTCCTGCCTCTGCCTCCCAGATGCTGGGATTAAAGGTGTGCTTCACCACACCCAGCAAAATTAAAATAAATAAATAAATAAAATTTTTAAAATCCAGGCATGGTGGCATGAGTTTATATGAACCACCTGTATCCCGGTGTCTGAAAAGGCCAGAAGAGGGTGTTGGATACTCTGGAACTGGAGCTACCAGCCATTGTGAGCCTCCCAATGTGGATGCTGGGAACTGAACTCAGGTCCACTGCAAGAGCAGCACGTACACTTGACTGCTGAGCCATCTCTCCAGCCTTACAAAATGAACTCTTTTTTAGCCGGGCGTGGTGGCGCACGCCTTTAATCCTAGCACTTGGGAGGCACAGGCAGAGGGATCTTTGTGAGTTCAAGGCCAGCCTGGTTTACAAAGTGAGTTCCAGGACAGCTGGGGCTATAGGGAGACCCTGTCTCGAAAAGACCAAAAAAAAAAAAATAAATAAATAAATAAAAAAAAAAAAAGACATCAAGGATGCTGAACTGCAAAGATGATACCCAATTTGAAAACTGCAAAACTTGGCTTGGTGCATGAGAGGATTGTCAGAATACTATGCCAAATGCTGGATCACATGACCTGTAACAGGCTTCTTCCTTGCAATTTCTGTGGTTTCTAGCTACCCAGCTACACAGAAGGATAGGTTTCCAGCAAGAAGAAAAAGCAGGTAGATCTCTATTCCTATTTCCTGGCAAGACTTCCCCAGTATGTTTCTTGGGGCCTAGTCTTGGCATATCAATGGAGAAGAAACTTTATCAGCTGTGAAATCCACTCCATTTAATAAACAGGCATTCAGGACACTAAGGCAGTGCAGTGCCTAGGCAGGCTACACTGTAGCAAAGGGGAAGAAGGCAAGCCAAACTCTACTTCTACAATGTGAAGGACCCAAGTCCTTTTTGTGATCCTATGTCCAATTCTTTATAAATGAAACTGAATAGAAGAAAAAGTCCACACAGATGTCTGAGAGTCATAATACTGAGTATGTAAGCACATAAAATAGGCTGAGTTCTTCAGAGGACACCATGATACAAATGAAACCTGGACCATGAACCCTATCATCCAATTATAACACAAAAATTAAACCTGAGGTCCCTGATCACAAGTGGACATCTCTAGACATATTAGTGCAATAACATTAGTTAAGAGTGTTTCTAAACTCAAATGTCTTTGTTCAAGGTTTCAGTAATTGTTTTTACAGTCTCTCCAAAATGATTTATATCCCACGTCCCACTGTCATGGTACAGGACAAAGATCAAGTCCGTGGGGACCAGGGCTGGTCAGCTGCACAGAAATCTTTTTACTGACATTTTCAAAGTTTAATATCAGGTATTTTATCTTATTTAGACCTAAAGGGCATGCCAAAGCCCAACATGCCATCAAGAATGAACTCTTTACTGTCCCCTGGTATCACAATGCATACTCAGCACACCAGAGGGGGAAGGCAATGTGGGACGTGAGGCATGCTGACCGTCAGACCCAGCCTCATGTGACACAGAAGCATTGGATTTAACTGAGGTTCTCACTTGAATGGTCCTCACAAGAGCATTAGTATGGAAACCCGCCAGCTCAGTCTGCCTAGGACTTCTTGAAACAAGAGCACTGCAGAGAAATGTGAAACTACTGCCTGCAGTGGGCACAGGAGAGGGCACCACAAGTTCAGAGACGATGTGGGCGTGCCAACAAATGTCCTTTTCAAGACTGATTCATGAGGCTAGGTAGAGATCTTTTCATCCCTGCCACTGAAAGGCATCCTTGATGGCAGACTGAGACTCATCTATGTTAATGATGTATGTGGAGAGGGGAGCCAATTGCCATGGTAATACACACTTAGTAGCGAGACCACTGAACCAGAGCCGGCTCTGTGACACACTAGTTTGAAAATATTTGATTCTGAAAGAGAATCAGTTTTCCTTTCAAGTGGTAATGAGAATTCCAGATCTTCTACAGCCGTGTTTAATGGGAAGTGCAACGATCCTCGCCAGGTCTCATGTCTAATTCCTACCTTCTCCCCTTTACAGATTAACGGGGGCAGCTTTCCTCTGCTGCCCTCCTTTAGACCCGAGCCTCTTGGCTGCTCCTCCGGGCACCCTACTTCATCACGGTCCGTTTGAGAAACGCAGTAATATTTCTTCTCAGTCAAAGTTATTTAATTTTGACTTCTATTTTGGTGAGAAAAAGTCACATATCTATTTATTATGGCAATCTATTTTTTCTGACTCCTTTTTTATTACTTAAAAAACAACCCTTAGCACTCACGATCATAAAGAAAGGCCACTATATCTTTAATAAAATGCCTGATTTGGGTCTCAATGTGTTGGCCAGTGAAGGTCTGAATACTGCCAACACCCAGCGGCCTTCTGGCAGTGTGCAACCTTCTAAAAACCATTCCCTGGCAATAGTCTTTCACGCAAGCACTGATTTTATTATAGCTAGTTTATGATTTTCCCTTATTTCCTTGCTATTTCTAAGCATGAGGCTGTAACAGGAGGCTTGTGGAGGCCCAGGAGATTGAAGGAGTTGGGACTCACTGGCTCTCTGTGGCACGGTGGCCTTGGAAGCTAAGGATTCAAATGAATGTTAAAGAGAATTTGAATTCAGGGTCCCTCAGGGGAAACTCAGCCCAACCAGAAACGCATTGCTTTGCTCTCTTTATTCTTTATTCGACTTTTAATTTCTGCTTTCAAGTCCTTGTGGCCTCTCAACACTCTCCCCAGCTTTGTTCTTTAAAGTTATTTTTGTGCATTGGCCATCCTTGCCAGACCTAGTTAGCTGCATTTAATAACACTGTCTGGGGGATGAGTTCTGACTCTTAGTATAATCTCCCAATAGCAATCTCTACAACACAGTAAAAAAGCTTCGGATGTGACTAAGGCCTTGCATTTTAAAATGCCAAGTTTACTTAAAGTCCTTCCACATAAAATTCTGGGATGTGAGATTTTAGAAGTACTGGGTAATAAGGAAAGGCTCTTGCAAAAGGAGAGTGATTTCCAAAGACGGTTCGTTGGGATGAAGAAAGCCATGTTTAAAAAAGGTAGGGATCTGGAAAGCCAGCACTGTTTTCAAGCCAGGCTTGTTTCTAGCAGCTGGGACCACCAGGGCCAGCGTTGGGCAAGCCTTGACCCCAGCAGTCATCCCATCAAGCTCTCTGAGCAGAAATGGAGATGCCTAGGGCTTAGTGCAAGAGATCCTCAGGAAAGCTCCTGTATCTGAGCAGAAGTAGGCCTTGGGGAAGCCTCCCCAGGCTGAAGAAGCTAGGGGTGTAGGCTAGCTCAAGTCCAGCCCTAAGCCATCGCCCTGTGGGCCCAACTCCCTGGTTCCTTCATCTACAATTGATAGCAGTGCAGGTCTCTTCCTGAGCTCCTGCCTCTGAAATATGGGTCTAGATTTTTACTAATTTTTTTTTTTTACTAATTTTATTATAGCTATGATCCTCTGGACTAAATACACAGGAATCCATGGTCTCCTGTTGTTTACCATAACTATTACTATCCTGTTAGTTCTTGGTGGGGGAAGACAACAGAAAAAGAAAAACCCAGATACACACTGAGGAAATGTTTTAATACTAAAGTTGCATTTTTTTAAAAGCAAATATTGCAAAAGTGACTATTCTTCAAGGTCAGTTTGGTTTGCATAGTGAGTTCCAGGACAGCTGGGGCTACAGGGAGACCCTGTCTCAAAAAGACCAGGGTTATATTCTAAAACAAAGTACAAAGAGATGAGGGAAGTCCTAAGCACACCGAATTACAACTCTGGCAGCATTGTGAAATAGCAGTCCCCAGATGACACTGCACATCACTGAACAGTCAAGAAGATTCCCCACAGACATGGCCGCAGGCTCCAATGGAGGCAATTCCCCAGTTGAGGCTCCCTCAACCCAGATGTGTCAAGTTGACACCAAAGCTGTCCAGCACACAAACCATCCACATGCTCTTCACTCCTTCCCACTCTGTGGTATGTGTCATCCAATCACTCCCTCATTGGGTTTCAAAGACACCATGGAATGAGACGGCTTCAGAAATCGTAGCTTTCATTCATAGTTCATCTATGGAATATTAGCTAGATCTAATTTAAGATCTTTCTATGGGGAACCAATTTTAAGGATTGACTTCTAATGTTTAAAGTGCAGTACACTTCACATTTTATAGAATATTTCAAAATGGCTGTGGGGAGGATTTTTAATGATACCAACACAAAGAAATGGCAGGGGCTCATGGTGTAGCTCAGTGGCAGAGCACTTGATTGGCACATGTGAGGCCCTGGATTCAATTCCCAGCACCACTAAAGGAGGAGGGGAGAGGAATATTTGAGGCAATGAACATCCCAGCATGCTGTCTGATCACTACACTCAGTATATAGGTACTGAAATGCACACTGAACCCTATAAATGTATATTATTATGTCAATTACATTTTTTAGATAGGACCTCATATAGCCTAGGCTGGTCCTGAACTCAGTGTGTAGTCAAGGATACATTGAACTTCTGACCCTCTGGCATCTACCTCCCAAGTGCTGGATTATAGGCCTGAATCATCATACCCAGTTTTATGCCATGTTGGGGATCGAACGCAAGACTTTGTGTTTAATACATTCCTAGCTACAATTAACTTTTTTACTAAAAGGAGAGACTTGAATTTGTCTTGAATAATATCTTGAATCCCATTTCTGGTGTTCTTAATGTTCATTTTGGGAAAGTAAATATTTAGGGATCATAGAAGAATTGTAAAATAGGATGGCCCACTCAGGTTTCATATTAAGAATCTCCACATTTCTAAAGCCACTTTCAGGACAGCCACTAACCTCTTGTAAAAGCTTTGAAGGCCTTTCCAACTGCAGGTTGGAAATGCAGGTGCATTTTACTTGGAATAAGAAGAAAGTGTCCTTAAGCTAAGTTTTGACACCCATCATGAGTTTGCCTCAGACAATAAAAGCCGCATGCAGCTTGCAATGCAGATTGTTGAAGCAATCTTATTGACTTGCCAGTTGCTCTTCCTAATCGGTTTCTTAGAGGACCTCACATGCAGTGAGGGTGTCTTTAAAACACTGAACAATGTCAGGATCCAGAACCTAGTCTAGGCTTCACAGATGTGGATAGGTGTGGAGTATTTTCCATTCTGGGCATGTGGCCATGTAGCCAACACTGTTGAGCCTTTAATAGTTCCTGACAGGACACCCACTTGAACTCATCACTGTTCCTAAACCAAATGTACTTTTCTCCAGCTACTTTGCTGGAGAGTAAAGTTATTTTGGAGTGGAGAAACAATTGTTTCCAATACATAGTGAGAGAGGAGGAAAGGGGAGAAAGGCTGAAAACGCAGTTGCCTAGCCTTCCACTAGATGACTCAGAGGTGTGGCTCAGAAGGACCACGGACTCTAACCTGTAAGGTCCATACCCCCTCCTCACCACAGGGCTAAAACAAGCAGAGTAACTGATCTGCAGAGAGCTACAAGTGCTAGAAGATGGTTTTACAGACACTAGAGTAAACAACTAAACAGGCACCGTCACTACTACGTTATTGTAAATACATTTCAATTACAGCCACAGCACTCTTGGCTCATTTAGGCAACTGGTAGGTAACAGAGTTAACATGCAATAGCAAAGGGAAAATAATACTGAACTGCCTTCAGGAGATGGATGGCCCTGAATTAGGAATGAGACCTGCCTAGGTGGCAAGTAGTTACGCCACTGCCCAGCACATCAAGAAGTAGAACCCTAGTGTCCTTTATCATGGTGGGACACCCCTTCCTTTTCAATGGTGAGAGCACTGAGACTTAGAGACATGAGAGTTAACTCAAGGTCACACACTAGCTCAGTGTCAGAGGGAAGACTCAAACACATTCTGCTTATGGGTTCTGCTAATAGCTATTTCCTCTTGTTCTTAGTATTTCCAGAGAATCTGAGAATGCTTACTGAGCATTCTATGCATTTTCTAATCACGTTTAGCCTGTTGGTTTAGTAAAATTTCCTATAAAAGGTAGTTACAGTGTAACAATGACCACAACTTCTGAATAAAGTCAATATAATGAATGAGTCAACTAACTGGTAAAGTGTTATCAGTGACTCAAATGGTAAACAATGTAGCAGACTGTGGTCAACCTCCACTTTCTTAGAAAGACAGAAGGACATGACCCACCCTCTCCCAGAGTCCAGTAATACCTGGTCACTGGGTCTGCAGAGCTGGGAGGCAGATCTGAGAGCAACGAGCAGTCTCTGTGGAAAGGACAGCCCAGGACTCATCTGTATTTTATGGTAATTAGATGAAAATGCTTTTATTCAGGGAGAATAAAAGATTCTGGTTGCTACTTCAAAAACAAGCTGTTGATAGTGAACTAAAATTGAAAATAAGAAAGGATTCCTAATTCAGATCACCTGTAGCAGCAGATGGGCAGGGCACTATTCTTCCAATTTGTTCTAATCAGATTTTAATCATTCTAACCCACAATGACATGAAATTAAGCAAACCTTAGTGATGTCCTTACAGAATTAAAATGGACTACAGGAAATTATTTTTGTTGTTATTTTTATTTTGGAAATTATCTTTTAAAAAATGACACAGCCAGAATTACTGATTTATGATGATAAACATATCAATCATTACATACAAATAATAATTGTCAATAGTCATTATTTTAAATGAATCCAGTTAACAATCTACAGATTGCATCATTATAGGCTGAAAAATATGACTATTTTATTTTAAGATCTTTAGAAATGCCACATGTTTTGAGCTAAAGTCTCAGGTAGCTCAGGCTAGCTTTGAATTTGCTATGCAGCTGAGGATGAGCTTGACCTCTTGATGCCCACTTTGCTTGGACAGTGGCCTCTTCTGTAGCATTGACTGTGGAAGCCACCTGTAGGAAAAGGCCACTGACCATGAAAAGAGCACTCCACCTGCTTGAACATGCAAAGGGAACTGCCTTTCCTATAGCAGAGGACACTCAAGGGCACCTTCCACCCTGCCCTTCATGGCTAACATGCACCTCAGAGATCTGGGGCAGTAGGCTTACATTCAGCCATAAAGAGTGTCTCTCTGTATTGTCCCAAGATGTGCTGTGCATGTAGAGTCAGGACCAGGAGCGAGCTGTGGGTGGTGCTTTTCTTGTCATGGAGTATAGGGACAGGGCACTTGGTAAAACTTACTCCACACAGATCAGGCTCCATGACAGGTCGAGTCACTAGAATAACTACTTGCCCCTCTTTTGACCATGAGTTCTCTATTCATTTTTTTTCCTAATGCTTTATGGTAAGAAAAAAAAACAGAAATCAGAGAGTACCTACGTATTTACAGTAAGGGTCTATAATTCCTATCATCTTGCTAAGTGTGCTTTTGCTAAACATGCTTTATCTGACCAATTTTCATCAGTCTATCTGTTTTGACATTTTTTTTCTGTCTTTTTGAGACAGGGTCTCCCTATAACTCCAGCCCATCTGGAACTCACTATGTAGGCCAGGCTGGCCTTGAATTCAGTTCTGCTTGCCTGTGCCTCCCGAGTGCTGGGACTAAAGGCATGCACCACTGCGCCTGGCACAACACATTTTAAAGTACACTTCACTCCTATATACTCCAGCATGCATAGCTAGAGTCCAGCATGGAGCATCCCCACACATAAGGAATGCACGTGGCTCAACTACACTACCAAGTTGACAGACATAGGCACTAGGTAACTCTCTAATCGACCAGCCTGTTACATTGCACCTATATTAACATTGTATCCTTTGGAAAAAAAAACTGTATGTTATTTCCATGTCATGTTTCTTGATTTGCATCTTTCCATTTTAATCCCATATTACTCTAAAAGATGCACTCACACCCTCCATCATATAACGTGGTCTTTTATATTCAACGCTGTGCTTGTTAGCTCTAGTATTCTGTTTCCCTGAAGATGTGTTTCCACTCTATTTTTTCTGAAAGTCTGAAGCACTTTCTATAGTACAGGACTCAATAAATTTTCTGGTTTCTACTTATTCCAAAATGTCTTTAGTTTTCTTTCATTCCTGAAAAATTACTTTTGTTAGTTATTGAATTATGAGTTTACAGAATTTTTTTCAGAACTTGAAAATGCTTGTCCTGGCCTCCGTTATGTCTGGTGAGAAGTCAGACCCATCTGGGTTGCTGTTCCTCCTAAGTAATGCACCATTATTCTCTGAGAAACTTTCAAGGCTTTTCTCTTTTAATTGGTTTACAGCAGTTTGTGTTTATCTTTCTTGAGGTTATCTAAGCCTTCAGAATCTGTAATTTTGTTTCTAATCAACTCTGGAGAAAATTTTAGCTACTATTTCTACAAAAATTCTCTTTGTATAATTATCTGTTCTTTCTGCACAATATATATAAATGGACATGCATCAGACTCTGTTCCATCTTTTGGTTCTGTTTTCTCCCTGATTTTGAGGTTGTGTATGTCCACTGATCCATCCTCATGAATATGCTTCTATTATCCGAGTGTTCTACTGAACCTGCTCGACGAATGGCTTCAGTTCAGTCTGTCCTCCCCACTACACACCTACAACTTCCACTGTGCTGTTGAAAGTTCCATTTTCTTTTTTGCTCACTATGACTATATTTTCCTTTACGTATTTGAACATATTTATCACTTAAAAAAAAAAAGACAGGATCTCACTATGTTGCCCAGGATGGCCTCAAACTTCTGGGATCAAGTAATTTTATCTCTGCCCCCAAGGGGGTACAGACATGCCCTGTCACCCCAGGTTTAGAACCTTTTAAAGTCCTTTTCTGTTCATTCCACTGCCCAGATTTCTTGGGGTTGGTCTTATTCAATGTCTTTTCTCTTGAGTCTAAGTCACATTTTCCTTTTCTTCATTCTAAAGTCCTGGCTATTATAAATGATACCCTGTAGACACTTAAGATTTTGTTACACTACTTTACAGACTATTAACTGTTTGGGTTAGTAGGCAGTTTATTGTGATGAACTCACTCAGCGGTCCTGAAGCAGGCTGGCTATACCTCTGTTTAGTCTTCCTGCTTTCCCTCTGTCAGCTTACTTAAGGGTCATCTGGAGATGGAGTCAGACTTCACAGAGAATGTGGGGATCTCCTATGTGGCTCCCACAGAATACAGAGTGTGGGGATCCCCTATGTGGCTCCCACAGAATACACACAGAGAGTGGGATCCCCTGTGTGGCCCTATCCTTTCCAGGATTTCCTTCCCACTTTCTGGTTGCTGTTAGAGCTCACTGTCTTCTGATTCCTCAGTCAATCACCTTTCTATGTAACTTTTGTACCCACTCTGGGACTGGAGCCTGAACTCAGGCAAGAGAAAAAAGACACACAAAAAAAAGGAAAAACGGCATAAAACCAGGAAGCTGGCCCAGTGCTAGTCCCTTCATCCAGGTGTGGGCCTCTTCTCATGCCTGCCTGATGAGTTTGTAACTGTGGATATCCATGATCTAGCATAAACAGAAGCTTCACTGTTAGAGGCATGCTCTCCGCTTCACACTGGCACACTCTGTCATCCCAGGAAAAAGACTTCTGCACCATTATTCACTGGAAGGGCAATATGGCAGCCCCTAGGCACAATGGCTACTAAAAACTCAACAAACACTTACTGAGGTTAGGAGTTTGAATGTTTCACTTTCTGTTTGTTTTTGGTTTTTGCTTTTCCTTTTGTAGTGCTCAGGACTGAACCCAGGGTCACTAGGCAGCTATTCTTCCAGGGAGCTACACCCCACCCACCACCCACTACCCTCTCCCTTGCTTTTAATTTTTTTTAATATATATTTTGTACAAGATTATCAATCTAGACCCATGTACCCCACCCTATCCCCCCACCCCACCAGCGCTCATGTATTCTGCCAAACATGCTTTTCATCTCCTTCTCAGTCTTTCTTGATATTCTCCGTGTGGAAGTTGACTGTTTTGAGCAGAAGTTCACTGCTTCAGTCAGTTCTTTGATGCAGTCCTTTCTGTTTGCTTTTTATTTTGAGACAGGGTCTCACTAAGTTACTCAGACTGGCCTTAAACTCATGATCCTCCTGCCTCAGCCTTCCAAATAGCTTAGATGACAGGCCTGAGCCACCAGAGCCAATTTACTATATTTCACCTTAATTTATTTAATTTAAATTACTACATTGGTTCGTTGCTACTTCATTAGATCTGGTCTGGTCTTGCTATGTTACAGATGATGAACTATCAGTCCAGGGAGCTTCCAGAAAGGCTTGTCTATGACATATGGCCTCAAATAGAAAACCAGAATTTGAGTTTAGGTTCTCAAATTCTCCTTTGAGGTTTCTTCTTCTCTGTACAAGAAGGGACTGCAGAGTGCTGTGGCTGGAAGAGGCAGCTGAAGACACAATGGGGAGGGTGACAGTAAAGAACTTCAGGAAATACAGGTCAGACAATGGAGCAGCCGTGAGGACAGTGACTTGCAAACATACCATACCTCACACCCACCTCACACACTCACTGAGTGTGCCATTTCTTTTGAGGTGATAAGTATTTCATCAGCATGTGGAAAAAAGCTTTTTATAACTCACTTAGAGCCCCAAAGGTCCAGCGGCTCAGCTGATTTATAATACAAAGAACACAACCAAGAAACTGGGGCCTGCTTCCTTTCTCCACAGGCTCTGCTGTCTGTGTGATTGGAGTTGTAGTTGAACTGTCCTACCTATTTCTCAAAGGCCTGTGAGATACAGAGCCCAGAAAATGTTGCCTCGTCTTCCCTCACGAACTCAATACTCCTGAGGAGGATATGGGTCTCTGCTAAAACGGAATGTGTTTTACCTTTTAACTCAGTCTCTTGTACTACCAGAAGGAAAATAATTACCTCAAGCACATTCTTTCTGTTTCTGTCTTACGTACACATACATACATACACACACACACACACACACACACACACACACACACACACACACCACAAACCACAGACCTTTATATGGATTTCACATTACCACTAGTGCAAATTATATAATAATATACACGGTGCAGAAAATGTCTGCGAAAAGCTCCAAGAAAAATAGCATTGTTTTTGGAGAAAAGTGCTGTGGTGAAGATGATGTCATCAAAAATCATCCAATTAATTTCCTGCAGCCATATCCTACAGGAAATCCAGAAGGCTCTATTTTCTGTCTTTTTACTTTCTTACAAACCCATAGGTGTCATAAATTGATAATGATTATAATTCACCTCCATTCTTTATAATTACAAGAATCAAATTTCACTTTATAAGGTCTTTTATGTGAGAGGCACTATGAGACAGTAAAAGGAATTTTTATTGAATGTGAATTTTAGATGTTAGTCACTAACAGCAAAGTTAATTGCAAAAAAAGAGAGGAAAACTAAACTTAGTTGGTATTTACTAGTGGGCTTCTTAAAATTTCCTCTCAAAGAACTAAGATTTGAGAGCTCCAAGAACCAAGGAGAAAAAGCCTCTTTTCCTGCTGCCCCTGGACGATTCTCCTGTGGGCCACAAGCATTCATTGCCATGGCCTGGAATATGAGAGGTCTCTAGGCTGTTGGCACTCCCAAGGACAACCTCGTCCTCACAGACAAGACAAAAACAACAGCATCCTCGTCCTCACAGACACCTACGAGAGCAACAGCGTCCTCGTCCTCACAGACGTGCACGAGAGCGACAGCATCCTCGTCCCCACAGACACGCACAAGAGCGACAGCATCCTCGTCCTCACAGACACATACGAGAGTGACAGCGTCCTCGTCCTTACAGATGCTCACGAGAGCAACAGCATCCTCGTCCTCACAGACACGTATGTGAGTGACAGCGTCCTCGTCCTCTCAGACACGCACGAGAGCGACAGCGTCCTTGTCCTCACAGACACGCACAAGAGTGACAGCATCCTCGTCCTCACAGACACGCACGAGAGCAACAGCATCCTTGTCCTCACAGACATGGACAGAAGAGAGTGTGGGATGTCTTGGAACTACAGTTTAACATGTTGTTATAAGTTGTCTGACGTGGGTGCTGAGAACCAAACCTGGGTCTTCTGCAAGAGCAATAAGTGTTCTTAACTGCTGAGCCAGTGATACAGCTTCTGAATATATATAAATATATAATATATATATAATATAAAGAAAGCATAAATGGTCCACAGAAAAGGTGTTGGGCATCACTAACCATAAAGGAATAACCATAACATACCATACAATGTATACCATATAATAAACCATAAGGGAATCTCAGAATGAAGATGGGATGTCACCGCACACCTGTGGGATGGCTACTATGGAAAAGGCCAGGGATGACAGGTGTTGGTGAGTGCAGGGAGAAGAGAACCCTTTTATAGTGCTAGTGAGTTTTCAAATCTGCATAGCAACTGTCCAAAGCAGACGAGGTACCTACAAAAATCAAAATTCCATTCCTGGTTTATATAAAAGAAAATGACATCATATTGAGAAAGACTGAGAAAGAGATGAAAAGCATGTTTAGCAGAATGCATGAGCTCTGGTGGGGTGGGGGAATTGGGGGGGACACAGGTCTAGATTTGTTAAAAAAATAATAATAAATTTATGTGAAAAAAAAAAAAGAAAATGACATCAGTGTACCAAGTGATGGCCACACACCCATGCTTGCTTTAGCACTATTCACAAGAGTCATGATCTGGAAGCAACCAAGGTGACTGTCAATGAATGGATGAGGTTTTTTAATATGGCACAGAGACCCAGCCATAGAAAAGAAATCACGTCATTTCAGCAACATGGAACTGATGGACATTGTGTTAAATGAAATAAGTCCAGCAAAGAAAGACACACATCCCAAGTCCTCACTTGTTGAGGAAGCAGAACGAGTTGATCTCACAGAGTAGAAGCTTGCTCTCTGGAGGCTGAACATGGGAGGAGAGAAAGGAGACAGGGAGGTGGGAGGAATCAGTTCTAACATCCTACAGTGACCATATTCCACACAACCGATTCTGTACGCCAAAATAACCAGAGGAAAAGGAGTTGAAGGTTTATAACACATAGAAATGCTAAGATGTAAGGTGACAAAGATAGTGACTACTGTAACTTGATCATTACACTGTATGTACTCGAATCAAACTGTCATGCCACACCCTGTAAGTATGTGTTCACACCACACCCCATAAATATGTATAAACACTACATGTCAATTAAAAACAAAAATAAGAATTGAAAATATAAGTACAAAGATATACTCATCTTCTTGGCATTAAAAAAATAAGAGAAAAAATGGCTAGACATGGCAGCGCAGGCCTTCAATCCCAGCACTCAAGAGGCAGAGGCAGGTAGATCTCTGTGAGATTGAGGCCATCATGGTCTACAGAGCAAGTTCTAGTCTAGCTAAGGCTACAGGGAGACCTTGTCTGAAAAAAAAAGTGAAAATAATAAAAAGAAAACTATGCATTTTTATATATTTACATGCATACAAAATGGGCTAGACGCCCATTGTCTAGTAAATATATAAGTAACAAATGTAATTGAAGCTTTTAATGAACCATATAAAATATAAAAAAGTAAATTTTTTAAAAAGTAAATTTTAATAACATACACTATTTAATCTAAAATATTGCCACTATATTATAATCGACATAAAAATTCAATAATGAAATACTTTATTAACATTCTAAGAACCAAACTCCAGAGTGTACATTCTGTTTAGAGAACATCTCAGTTCAAACTAGTCATATATTAAAGGCTTAATAGTCACATAAGATCCTGGGCCACCATAGTGGACAGTACAGATCCATAGGGACTCACTTCCCCTTGTTAGTAGCAGTTACTTCTGGAAAACAGTGTTTAACCTTTTCTAATAACCAGCATATATTAATTATGTAATGCTAACACTGTAACAAAAATCAAAGTGGCAGAAATGAATTATAAGTCACAAACTGACATGTTAGGCTGGGCATGGTGGCACATGACTTTAATCTCAGCACTCTGGAGGCAGAGGCAGGCAGATCTCTGTAAATTCAAGGCCAGCCTGGTCTATCTACAAAGCAAGTTCCAGGCCAGCTTGGGATAAAAGGGAGATCCTATTTCAAACATACATTTTGTGTGTGCAAAAATAATCAAAGTGGTATTGGAATGCAGGTGGCTGAGCCGGCAACGGCCCTCTCCCCCCAGCCTATTGACTATAGGTAAAGAAGAGACCAGGGGAAAATAAACTGTGAAAATATAATTTATGACAACATTTGCAGTATGCCACACAAACCTAAGCCTAAAATTAAATACATGCAATAGTTCTTCATTGAAAAGTACAATGTTACTTCCATTGTTAAAAAAAAAAAAAGCACTGTTAAAGAGATTTACAAGGCCTAAGTAAATGGAGAATTATCCCATGTTTGTGGAATGCAAGTGCCAATGTTATTCCAATCAAATTTCCAGCAAGATGACTGAGTGGAGGATCTGGGTCTGAAACACATCCCATCCACATGTGTGGGAGAGAGAAGCCGAGACTGCCAGAGCAATCTCGAACTAGAACAGAGTCATGAGGATGACATATCAGATACGGAAACATCACAAAGCCACAGTGCTTAGGCTATATTCTGTTGGCATGAAGACAAAAAGATCAACAGAATGGAAAACATAGTCCTTAAATACTTTATACCCTACTTCAAAGAAAAGTAGCCAGCGTGTGGCCTGTGAGGCACAGTGGTGGGTCAACTGGGTCCTCGGAGACAACCTGGTCTTCTTTCTCCACCCCAGATCCGACATGGCAGCAGATCTAAATGCAAAGGGTGAAAGAATAAAGCCTCATGGGACCTTGGGATGCACAAACATCTCCTTAGCCAGGACACTAAGAGAAAGACACACGGACGCCAGCAGCAGTTGAAATGATGTCAAATAGAGATGATGGAGAGAGAGAGAGAGAGAGAGAGAGAGAGAGAGAGAGAGAGAGAGCACTATGTAGCTAAACTTGACAAGGAAAATGTTGCTAAGGGGTCAAAGCCAGTTTTTTTTTTTTAATGCAGACAGACCAGAAGGAGAAGACATGGAAGGTGGAAGCATACGGTGAGCAGACCTGTGGGGACCACAGAGCAGCTGAAGAGCAGTGGGGGAGAATCTACGAGATGTCTGGATAGAGAGGAAACGAGAATCAGGGTCACATTAAAAGAGGCTTCAGGAATTAGAACATTTACATGCTCTGGGGTGGCAAGAACACCACCGTTAAAAACAAAACAAAACAAAAACAACTATTTCCAGCAGTGTCCTGTTTATGTGAAGGTCTGGGACTAAACCATTTCACAGTAAAATAAGCATGGATGCTATTTGGTTATGTGCAATGCACACATGGATTATGACACGAAGAGGAGACGACAGTGCACATAACAGCACTTACTCTAAGGATGGCTGCCTGAACCCTCAGCCAAGGGTGCTGCTCTGAAAGTGCTCTCTGTGGCATGATTTATTTATTCCCCACAACAAAAGCCAGATTAACAACACACGTCACAGCGCCCAGCTGGTTTGTTGGGATGTTTGTGTTCCTCTATTCCTTTGCCTTTTTACTTCTTAGTTCTTTTTTGTTACTGTTTAGGAATCCCTTACATGGCTGATGACGTGCCCTGATGCAACCACTTTAGATACCTGGCAAAGATCTACCACAGCCAAACAAGGATGACTAAACACCTAGCAGAAACAAGTGCTGATGTTCATCAAAAGAGTTGTCTAGAATGTGTAAAAGCCAAAAGACTTAAACAACTCATGTGTCCATTGGTCCTTTTAAAGGAGTTACTTTGTTTTCAGGACACATGATAAATGATTGGCAGATCATAATTCAAGTGCAAGGATCTGGGATACTTAAATTCACACTCAAGCATCTCACTTCTTTGAAAGAAATATGTGCTCGTGGCAGCTGGGGCTGTGCTCACAGATCTGGGAATTCACACCCCTTCTCACTTGCAGGATTTCTAGTTAAAGTCTGAAAAGCACTGAGAGTAGATTAGGCAACACTGCAGGCTAAGGGAGCAGGAGGGAGGGACCAAAGGCAGATTCTACTGCAGAAGTAAGGGACCCCAGTAATCAAGCAGGGGAGCCGAGGGGAGGAGGTGGCCTGGGCCAAAGGATGACAGTGGTGCAGCAGCAGGCAGAAGCTGAGGACTGAGGTTGGAGGGCTGGGACAGAGGGCGGAGGGCAGAGGGTAGCATACAGAGGGCGAGGCTGAGGGCAGAGGGCAGAGGGTAGCACACAGAGGGCAGAGGGTAGAGGGCAGAGGCTGAGGGCAGAGGGCAGAGGGTAGCACACAGAGGGCAGAGGCTGAGGGCAGAGGGCAGAGGGTAGCACATAGAGGGCACAGGGTAGCACACAGAGGACAGAGGGCAGAGGGTAGAGGGTAGCACACAGAGGGCAGAGGGTAGAGGGCAGAGGCTGAGGGCAGAGGGCAGAGGGTAGCACACAGAGGGCAGAAGGCAGAGGGCAGAGGCTGAGGGCAGAGGGCAGAGGGTAGCACATAAAGGGCAGAGGGTAGCACACAGAGGACAGAGGGCAGAGGGCAGAGGGTAGCACACAGAGGGCAGAAGGCAGAGGGCAGAAGGCAGAGGGTAGCACACAGAGGGCAGAGGGCAGAGGGTAGCATACAGAGGGCAGAGGCTGAGGGCAAAAGGCAGAGGGTAGTGGGCAGAGGGCAGAGGGCAGAGGCTGAGGCCGAGGCCGAGGCAGAGGCTGAGGCAGAGGCTGAGGCAGATGCAGTGAGCCAAAGGGGCTCCTGGGTGCCGCTAGGTAGAGAAACGTGAAGTTCAGGAGGGAACAGGGCTGATAAGACCTTTGGTGTCACCAGCATATTTGCATATCAGATTTTCTGAATAGAGAACATCTTTAATACAATGTAACTTATAGACTCTCCTGACAATTAATATTCGCTCACAGGAAGGTCTCTGTGGGCACCTGAAATTAATTTTGAAACCATTAAAGGAGACAGAAGGTTATTCTGAATGAACAATCCTGTGGAGAAGGTATCACCTCCCCTATTAAGTATCTGAGAGTAATTGCATAAAAGGCAGACTTCTTGCTTTTAAAGGTAAGCAAATAAATGGGCTTCAGTTGCTGTCTTGCTGCTTGCTGAAGTCCTAAAATTTATTAGAGCCCAAGATACAGGAGGAAGAAAATGTAGTTTGTTAACCTTAACTCCTAGTATGTACAGGGGGTGACTTTGCATTTTATTTTCAACAACAGGACATACAGCATAGAACTAAAGGTGATAAAGACAATGCTATGTTAAAAAGTACACCTGAATGACAGCCAAGCTATGAACCAACCTAGGACACACCAACAGAGAAAGAGACAATGTGGTGCATACACGCAATGGATTTTTTTTTTTAATTTTTTTTTTTTTTTTTTTTTTTTTTTTGACAGGGGGTTTTTCTTTTTTTTTTTTTTTTATTTATTTCTGTATGTGTATGAATGTACTGTCTGCATGCAGGTCTGTGCACCTGTGTTGTGCAATGCCGCGGAGGTCAGAAGAGGGTCTCGGATTCCCCTGGAACTGGAGTTCTCCTGGAATTGGAGTTTCTGACGGTTCTCGGCCGCCATGTGGGTGCTGGGGATGGAACCCGGGTCCTCTGTAAGAGCGGTCGGCGCTCTTAACCGCTAGGCCATCTCTCCAGCCCACGCAATGGATTTTTTTTCAGCCATAAAGAATAAAGTTATATCATTTTCAGAAAAAAAATGGTTGCAAGTGAAGATGATCCTGTTAAATGAATTAAATCAGTCTCAGAAAAACTAAATCAGGTAAGTTCTCTCTTATGTGGTTCTTAGACTTTACAAAGATTCACAAATCATGGATGTATATAGGACAGGAAAATAGAAACAAAGCTATCTAGGGAACAAAGGGGAGCAGCAGGAGACGACGGGGGAGGCACTAAAGGAACGGTGGGAGGTACGGGATAGTCTCAAAACACATGATATACTTAATGAAAAGTTCCTGTGTAACTCAGTACCATATACTGTACAATGAGTATACACAATAGAAAAAAAATTTTTTTGAGACAGGGTCTCCCTATAGCCCCAGCTGGACTGAAACTCACTCTGTGGACTAGGCTGGCCTTGAACTCACAGAAATACACCTGCCTCTTCCTCCCGAGTGCTAGGATTAAAGGCATGTGCCACCACGCCTGGATTAAAGATAGTTCTTAGCCACCATGTGGGTGCTGGAAATTGAAACCGAGTCCTCTGCAAGAGCAATCAGCACTCTTAACCACTGAGCCCCCAACAATAGAAAATTTTAAAAAGAAAGAAAAGAGCACTTGGAACTTCTTACACTGAAGAGGGTGTGGCTGCTGTTTCAGAGAGCTCCAAAAGTTCTAATCAATGTGATGATTAAGAGAAAAACGTTTCCTCTGCCACATGTACAAATGGTCACTACTTGGAGACGATTTGCATGACGAGAAAATTCAAAGAACCAACAAAAATTATGACCTTGTAAAATTACTGAGAGGATTTTGATACAGCATATTATAAAAATGCAAGGTAAACACTTTTCCTATAACTATCAAATGCTGCTTCACAAAGCACGGTGGGAAAGTGTACCAAACCCTCTGAGACATAATAAATAAACAGGAACAACCACCTCACAGTGAATATTAACAAGGGAATGTAAAAGAATGAATGGAGGACTGGGATGGGCTCCTGAATGGAAGACTCCCTAGTGTAAAGGCAGTTTATTCCTAGTTAACATGAAAATTCAGTGCTCCAAGATCAAATTCTCCAAATTGTTTTTTTGGTTTTTGGTGGTTTTTTTTGGTCTTTTTCAGACAGGGTCTCCCTGTAGTCCCAGCTGTCCTGGAACTCACTCTGTAGACCAGGCTGGCCTTGAACTCACAAAGATCCGCCTGCCTCTGCCTCCCAAGTGCTAGGATTAAAGGCATGTGCCACCACGCCCGGCCCAAATTCTCCAAATTGTAACAAAATGGTTTTAAAAGACATTGGTGAGGGGGCAGAATATCTTACAAATTTTCTCAAAAGAATAATGGTATAAAGCTTGTAGCAGATAGCAGTGTATTCTGTGACTATAATAAAACTGAGTCATAATCAATTTCCAGACACAATGATGGATAAAATCTGACCAATACAAAATAACCAATGCCACTCCGGAGAACTAGGTTAAGACTATCAAGCAGGCATAGTGGCCATATCTGTAATCCCAGAATTTTGATAGGCTGAGGCTAAAGGTCACAAGTTCCAGGCCAGTGAGTCCTTGTATCAAAAAAATTATAGCTTTTTATAAGAGTAATGGAAAAATAAAGTTCTTAATATAAAAGAAACTTAAAAGTTCACCCAATCAAAGAAATCCAAGTTATAACTATAGAATACTACCCTTTTAACCTATCGAGCAGATTTGCTGTTCTAATTTTAATGCCCAGTGTTTGTGGGCACAGAGACAGGGAACCCCAGTCACGTTGCTGGTAGAACCAAAACAGACACAGCCTTCCTAGGAGAAACTCTCCCCAAACATTAGAAGATTTAATATTTTTTTTTTTGCAAACAAGCTCATTTCTTGTTATGTATCCAAAGGAATGGCTAAGAGCTCCTGGTCTGTTCCGAGGTTCACTGCCATGCTTTCTCATTGACCAAAACTTTGAAATAACCTAAATATACAGCAGTGTTGGGTGTGTGGGGGGAAATAAATTATGAAAACTTTAGACTAACTAGAAAAATATTAAGTGAAGAAACAAGTTATGAAGCAATCTCACAAAGTGGCTTCAATTCTGATTTGATGCAAACAAAACTGCATTTATGAGTAACAGAGTATGTCCCCAAATTAATAGTACAGTAGGTGAACAGTTGGCTGTTTCCATGCATTTCTTACACAACTGGACAAAACTACAAACATTAACTGTCAAAAACAAAACAAGGTCCTGTGACTATAGTGAACAGGATCTGTGACCGTGCTGAGCTCTGCCAGAAGTATAAACTCTCTCATCACTCAAGTCCTTCAGCTTTAGCTATTTCTGGAAGTTTCTTTGAACCTATAACCAGTCCCTGCC
The DNA here is from genome assembly GCA_009823505.1 of Rhizomys pruinosus. Taxonomy (NCBI): domain Eukaryota; kingdom Metazoa; phylum Chordata; class Mammalia; order Rodentia; family Spalacidae; genus Rhizomys; species Rhizomys pruinosus. The sequence goes on along the minus strand of VZQC01014315.1, from coordinate 711,233 downwards.
ATCTCTAAAAGTGCAGAATCTTGGAACTGATTAAGACAGTATCCAAATGTTCAAGGAACATTTTCACATTTCTGTGTATCACAGCACCTCAGGAGATCCTAACTGCACAGTACACTGCCCACACCCTGAGCCCTGCGTGAGCTATGGGAGATTCCGGGGTAGACTTCGCATCTAACTGAGTCCAGTCCCAGAACACGTCGAGCCAAAATAAAATGCACAGGTCTATGATAGTTCCCTTTAGACACTTCATGTAGACCTTTAAGGTCTGGCCAAGATTAACTCCAGGCTTATCAGTTGGTGGTTTTCAAAGATATAGAAATAAAGGTTTTAGTTTATCACATATTTAGATATCACATATCACTACAGGGTAAGCAACTATACTAAAAACAATCTTAACAATTAAGAATGGAGATCAAGCTTTGAAGTCAGCACCAGCTTGATTTCTCCGTGTCTGTTCTACAGTGCATGTATGTAGTGCCTTCAGCAGCAGGATCCTAACATCTGCTGGGTAACCAACAGCAGGGGCAATGGCCAATATCGCTCTTCTCATGAAGAGACAAGCAGGCACTTTCTCGCCATCACACTTGCTGGATACCAACTTGTCAAGGAAGTTACATTCCACATAGCTCGTGCAGACTAGCAGTCTTTTTATACCGTGAGGGTTCAGGGTCTCTCATCTAATTCAACATGCTTCTCCCACACATGTCAAAACCCGCCCAAGAAACATGACAGAGGAGCGGTCATGAGAATACTCTGTCCCAAGTCAAACATGTTCAAAGCTCATGTCATCACACACAGCTTCCTGCTAGTCTGCCCGTGTGTTTCATGGCACACTTGAAGAGAATTACAACAGTGGTCCTGAGCAGGCTGTCTCATCCTGAGGCCAGGGACAAGGCCTTTTTAATCTGTACATATCCAAGGCCTCGGCAACAGCCAGCCAACACCCAATCATTAAAGAAAGAATCAGAGCATCGATTTCTGAAGTAAAACTTTAAGGCATCTTATACATTTCTACACAGATAAAAAGGCTCTGTGTTGCAGAAAATGCAGTTTGGTTTACAGGTCAATTTCCTACCTCCCGATCCTTGAGCTTCATGGCAAGCACCAACTGATGCCTGTGGTTCGTCAGAGCCTCTCGGTAATTTCCTTTGGAGAAGAATGCAGAGCCTAGATTCCCATGAGCTCGGCATTCTCCTGTCTGGTCACCTGAATTGGATTTAAGAAAAAAATATATTCTTTGAGTTATAGCATTATTTATAACATAGAATGGCTCTCTCAATTTAAGAGCCACAGATTTACTAGCTAGGATTTTATCTTCTTTATTTAAGAAAACCATTTGGTCCCTCCACGAGACTATGTGGGAGTTAAGTTCCGAGAACTTAAATCTCCAGACAAGTGTTAGCTACAGATGGGGGCATCGGTGTCCTGGAAGGGAAAGGTTACAGACCTTGATGCAAACCAGCTGCTGCTAGAGTCGCCTCCTTGTTCTGCAGATGACCTTTGCTTCTGAGCAATTATCGGCTCGCTGGTTCAGCCATTTGATTCCAGGCCTCCCATAAGATATGACATCCTTACAAGTACACAGATGGCAATTCCCCTTATCCCCTCCTTCCTGCCATCCTGTAAGTCCTTGAATAATCACAACAGTGGTGACCATAATCACACATCATGCTTTTTTTTTTAGGGGACAAAATTGGAACAGAGATTAGGAAGTGTATCTGAAGTCACATAGCTGAACTGGTTACATGTCTATAATCTCAACATGGAGGCAAGAGGCTGTTAAGTTAAAGGCTAACCTGGGCTAAACAGTGAGGTCTTGTCTTCTCCAAAACAGCAACAAACAACCCCTCCTCCAACCCCACACCTGGCCCCAGCAGAGTCACTCCATGGTTGTCTGGATCCATGATGCATTTTTTTTTTGTCTTTTTGAGACAGGGTCTCCCTGTAGCCCCAGCTGACCTGGAACTCACTCTGTAGACCAGGCTGGCCTTGAACTCACAAAGATCCACCTGCCCCTGCCTCCCAAGTGCTAGGATTAAAGGAGTGCGCCACCACGCCTGGCTTCACGATGCATGTTTTAACCTCTGCACTATGTCATCTCTTTTGCAAAATAATGACAAATTCTCATGGAGGCCACCTGAGCCCTGTATTAAATGTGTGAGCCCCAAAATGCTGAGGAAGGTGATGGATAAGATAATCAAAAGTGCATGAACCTTATACAAGAACCCTAAAGGCCTGAGGGCTCTGAGACAGAATGTTCTGGAAACCCACCCGCACCTTCTTGCTTATGCCCCTCCCATTTGTGGCAGGCAAACCAGCTGAAATGAAGGAGGGAAGCGAGAGAGCGAGTGAGACTCTACCTAAGGTCTTGGCTACATCCAAGTCCTGCTGCATGTATCCAGTGCTCTTCTCTGTGTTTCCCAGAGACCAGTACGCACTGCTCAAGGCAGAGAAGACAGAGCCTCTCAGTTTGAGGCTGCAGGTGCCAATCTTCAGAGCGGCTTCTAAGACAACCACAGATGCCCCGTGGTGGCCGGCTGTCAGGAGTTCTTGCCCAACCACAGACACGACCACAAAGGGACTCTTGTCCAGTTTCATTTTCTGAAGCTGCTGGTAAGTGGGCTCCAGGGTATCTGAAGAAACAGAAAACAAGAGATTGAAGGTTGATAGCCCAAGTGATCTTTTCTAATGTGCTCTAGAAATGTGCATGGCCTGGTTCAGGCACAAGCTCCTTAAACCTTGAATCCGGCACAGCCTACAGCCCATGCACCTGGAGACTAGCCCCACCCACCTGTCCCCAGCTCCACCCTCCTCACTGCTCCTGCATGCCACATCCATCCTTCCTTGTGGCTCTCATGGCACAGCACTTAAGCTGAACAGCTCCTCTTCTTCAAGCCACCCTCTACTCTACTGGGTATCACCCTGCCAACCCCGACCCACTCCTGTGCCTACATCTGACTTCCTTTTTACAGTTAGTATTGCACAGCATAGCTATTAGTCATTTTAGAGTTGTTCTATGTATGCCAATTAAAAAAATTCTCCCAGTAAAATCCAATACCTTATTCTAACTCATAGTAAGTGGTACAGTGCAGGCACATGGTGAAAGGTCACTGACATGTCTAGCATTCAATAACTTCATCAAAACCAAATTTGAATGACTGATTAATAAAATGTTCTCACATTTTCTCCTAGAAGATGCACTAAAGGAAAGTCTAAGACAATCAGTCATTCTCGTGGGAACCCAGGGGCTCGGTCTCCTTCTGGCACCAGTGTACCCACACCAAAAACACTACCAAGAAAACCAGAAGGAAATCATCTCTGCACTCAAGAGAGCTGGAAAGAGGTAAAATTAATGTTGACTTTATTTTAACATAGATTAGAAGTCAGTAAGCCGCAGGGGTTCATTCCATTTAAGTGAGGTTTAAGTGCAGATGACAATCTCCTGCTCCCTCTCCCTCTCCTTTTTATTTTCATTAAGGACAATTCCAGAGGTATTAGCTATTACCCTACAAGGAGATGGCTCTAACAACACATTTGCTGTTATTGTTCCTGAAAAACCTCCTTCACATTAGTGGTTCCAATAATCCACATTAAAAACTGTAAAAGGGCTGGTCTCTTTAAATCTTGAATCTCCTAGCCAACAGTGCTGCATTAAAATGTAATTTCTACAATTTATGACTCTTCTCAACTCTCCACTAAGGAGTTTTCACTTGAATCAACATTGCCACGGAAACCTTAAAACTTACTGGTACCTAAAGCATTTTTCCTCCTTCAATCAGATGCCAAACAGAGAACAAAGAACATCTTTACACCTGCCAAGATGCAAACAGCAAAGAGTACCAGTAGAGGCAAGCTAACCATAGGTTAAGTACGGGAATAAGAACCAGAAATACAAAGGATGCCTGCCACACTGCACTTCTGGGAGCAGGAGCCTGCTGTTGCCTGCCTCGGGCCGGGGCCATCGGAACCAGCAGCACCCTATCTCCCACCAGCAGACACAGAATAGCAGATACCAAAGCACCAGCACTGTAGAAATGAAGAATCTGAGTATTTAGCTGATTCACCCAAGGTCAGACACCTGGGATGGAGCCAAAGAAGAGCCCACCACAGGGGCCACAGGATCACCTGTAAAGAGCTGCAGGCTTTAGCTTGCTTACGCTGAGCTTACTTACAAGGAAGTTGACTCTGTGAATTGTCACCTCGAGCCTTTTTCCAAAAGCTGGGTGCGGACGTGTAGTAAAAGTCACCAGCCTTTCTCAAGAGCTGGGTGCGAACATGCAGTAAAAGTCACCAGATACTCCAGCCTGATGTCTCAACTCAGTGATCTTGCAAGAACAGACCCTCCTCTGACGCCAGACCCTGTTTCACCCACCCCCTCCCCATTTCCTGATTCTTCCCGCCTTTTGCCAAATATATACTGCTGTTATAATTCAATAAATCAGACTTTGACAACCTCCTCGCAAAGTCTCGTTCTTTTCTCTCGCTTATCTGCAGGTTTGGGGGTTCCCTCGGGTACCCAACGTTACATGACCCGTAGACAGGGTCATATTGGCGCCCGACGTAGGGGCTCGAGGTAAGAGACCCCTCTACCAGACAAGGAACACGGAGGTCCGGCCGGACGACTTAAGACCGAAGGGCGCTCCCATCAGAGGAGCGCGGAAAACCTCGGTAATGAGAGGGCGCTTCGCCATCAGCGGAGCGTGGAAAACCTCGGAA